>SNQJ01S0084835.1:0-12560 GCA_010110895.2 Picea sitchensis
ATGCAATGACATGCAAAGGAGATATAAACAAGATATCATAACATATGGTATTGATTTCAAGTAGCATCTAATGATGAATCATGTCCATGAAACCTATAGATTTGCATCATGCGATTTGTGGTTTTGGCATGGGAAATGCAAGGACAAGCATGGTTACGAAGGTGAACAAAGTTATGAGGTGAAGAAAATGGTTGATCCTAAGCACATGAGTATGGTTTCCAATCTCTTCTAAGATTATTATATGTGTTCCTTGTCACCAGAAAACTTTTGGACATGTTTCAAAGTAAGGTGATGAATTTAGTAGTGTTTTCCCCATAAGAGAATTCGATGTTTGGGGGTCATCTTCACCATCAATTAATAGTTTCAAATAGGATAATATCAATGACATAAGTTATCCTAATTGAGAACCATATAGTAAGGATGAAGATTGCAAATATTTTTTTTAGTTTTGGTGGAACAACTATTTGAATGAGAGCTAGAATTTAGCCTCCGAGGGCCTTTCACACACATTTTTGGTGTCTAGGTGAAATATGTTTGGGAAAAATCAAAGATGTTACTTTGGATTTTTTTTTTTTGGTCTACAAACTGAATGCAATTAACATAATTCAATTTTGATTCATTCATATACTAAACAAGATATTAAAATATTTCTCATCTACTAAGTAGTTTCGACTTCCGACATTATGAAGCCTATTGAGCCAAAGGTGAAATGGGGTATTTGATGACTTGTTTGGAATACCATTGTCTTATATACACCCAAAAACTATTGTTTCACCAATCCAAGGTCGTGAGACTGATTTAGACATTGTTGAAGCCAAAAAAGAAAGGGGTTTCACTAATGCCCATTTTAATTAACTTTTAAAGGTTTTATGAAATGTCTTTTGCTTCATTATTTGATACTATGGATGAGTTAGAAGGTTATATGATGAATTTCAAGTCTTGATTGCATATAATTCAACATTATCTTAATGTGGAAAGGGAAGTGAAGGTCTTGGGGCCAGTTCCTTGTTGTAATGGCCAATGAGCTAAACAAACATCACAATAGCCCAACTCTTCTTTATGAATATCAATTCAACACGTAGAAGGTTAAATCATTAATGCTCAATTGAGCATCCACAGTTTGAAGGATTTGCAAAGTTTGCATCAAGAATTTTCTTTAAATGAAGAGATAAAGTGCCAAATCACCGAGTTTTGAAGCCTAACAAGCCTTTGAATCCAATGTTTTGCCTTTTTGGGTCAAATTGTTGAGTTCATTAGCTTGTTTTCCCCTTGAACCAAATAGTTCACCCTTAGATATTGAGCTAGGTGAAATTTAAGAAAAATAACCTAAGGAAGGTGCCAAAAAGGTTATTTTTAGTTGAATTAGCTATCCAAAATCCAATATTTAGGTTGGGATTCCTTCTGAATACACCAAGATTAGCAAACAAGGGTGTGAAGTCAATGATTTTCCTCCAAGAGGCAAATTGTTGACCTTGTTTATTTTTTGTATGAACACAACAAAATTGTCTAACAAGGCTATAGAGTCAGTGATTTGCAAATCACTCACTTCACTTACTGATTTTCTCTTCAAACCAAACAAGACAAGGATTTAAAGTCAACGATTAGCAATTTCTTTCCTACTACTCAACTTTTCCATATGAACACTTAGTTCCAAGATTATAAAGATGGCAGGTACCCTCCCTCCTACCTTCTCATTTTGTTTTTCATTTTCACTCCAAGAAGGCTTCTTCATATGACATTTTCTCTTAATTTCTTATTGATCCATGGCCATTCAAAGCTTATCCAACTAGTTGGCACCTCTAGAATTCATTTGAAGCCATTGCACATTGATCCTAGTACCCATGGCAATGTGTTTTCATCCCAAAAATGTACTGCACTTTTCTTCTATGTTTGTAGCATTCTGAAGTAGCCATAAATTCCTTTTTTCATCATTAGACATGCTTTCCATCTCCATAGATCGATTTTGCACCCAGGGAAAGCATTCTCTCTAGGATTAAGGGTGCAATGCCTCTTACTATTTGAGAGATCCACCATAGCTCATAAAACAATTTTTCATCCACAACAATTACAAAACCTTCAATTGAATTGGGCTAAACAAATGATGGGTGTCAAGAAGCCATTTTCTTATTTACATGTCTTTGTTGGTGAAACATAGTTATGGGTTCTTTGTTCTTCAAGTTTATAGGCTATTAACGTCCTTTATCTATCTCTTGCAAGAGCAAGGCATCACTCATAGTTTTATTATACCTAAGATTGATTATCGAATGTGAAATAATTAAATGACTAATGGTTCATATTTCATGTGCAGTAGATGGGTTGCTTTAGCATTTCCAACTAGATTGAAGATGTTGTAGTGCTTCTTCCCTTTGATTTTCTCAAACGATGCAAGTGTTTTCATATTTGAATGCTTTTGAATGCTCATACATTGAATGTTTTTAAATGCTTTAACAAAGGTTTTGAACATCAATGTTTTCATATGTTAGCTTATGTGAAGAGAAGCATGTTTCATTCAATAACCATTATCGACCTTATGCCTTTGTGAAAGAGTTGCTAAGGCCTTTCTCAAAACCATATTGCTATGTAAAGATTAATTTGCTAGAAAGAGTGAGGTTTCATTATAAGGATACACAATGTTCCTTTCCCAAGATAAAAAAGCCTTTATCTCTTTCCTCCAAGATCTAATGGTAACATAGTTATCGACTTGAAAAACAATTATGACCTCAAAATAAGAATTTTAAACCTAAAAACCTATATTTTTATGTTTAAAGCACCAAAATCAACCACCAAATTGAAAAGTGGTGCTACCAGTCGCAACCTTAATTTTCAAAGTTGAAATTATGAAAATTTTCAACCATGGCCTTAAAAAACCACAGTGTTGCTAACAAAAACCTTAAAATTGACCCCCCAATCAAAAAATGGTATTACTATTAACACATTTTTTCTTTGGTGGGGTAGGTGTAACACCCAGTACCATTACGACCAAATTGTTAAAACAAGCCTCAAATTGAAAAGTGGTGCTACTAGTGACACCCATTTTTTTGGGTGTTAAAATTACATTTTTTTTGAAACCATAACCTTAACAACCAACATCATTTCAACCAAAATCTTAAAATCGACCACCAATTAGAAAGAGGTGCGAGTAACATATTTTTTTATCAATTTGAAATTGCAACATTTTTTAAACCATGGCTTTAAACACTAGTATTGTGCAAACAAACTCATAAAAAATGAAGAATAAAAGAAGACGAAAAAATAGAAGGGAAAAAACTAAAATAAATAAAAAAAACCCCAACAGGGTGATGAGATGAAGGGTGTGATTGGGGTGGGAGGAGGGGGGATGCGATTTCGAGAACCACACCCCCATCCTATTTCACTTTTTGTGTTTTTAAAATATACTTTTATTTTTAATTTGTGGGGTAGGTTATAATATTATTTCTAAAAGTAGTGTTATTTAGCTACAACTATTAGTTATGCATTGTAGTAAAGCTAAACAAATGTTAAACATCAATATTTTAAATTGTATTAAAAATGCATGACATCCTAAATTACAATTGGATCAAGCTCACATAAGGGAATTTAATGGTCTTGTTACTCTCTAAGTGAAGCACAACATTGTGAATACTCTTTAACAAGAAGAGACAAGTCATGGATAATAACAATTCACAAGTTTCACTTTTTGTGTTTTAAAAATATACTTTAATTTTTTTATTTGTGGGGTAGGTTATAATTTTGTTTCTAAAAGTAGCGTTATTTAGCTACAATGATTAGTTATGCATTGAAGTAAAGCTAAACAAATGTTAAACATCAATATTTTAAATTGTATTAAAAATGCATGGCATCCTAAATTACCATTGGATCAAGCTCACATAAGGGAATTTAATGGTCTTGTTACTCTCTGAATAAAGCACAACATTGTGAATACTCTTTAACAAGAAGAGGAAAGTCATGGATAATAACAACTCACAAGTTTCCTTGCCTAAGATCTAAAGACCTTCACCATTTATTTATGAGATTCAATGCTTTTGCTTAAGGAAGGATCCATGTGCTTGAATATAAATGGATTGGAAGAAGTTTATATATGTTGAGGATCATTGTTTTCTCGAATGGTTGATTACTTATAATAATCCATTAATAAAATACATATTTGTTGTGGATTAAGCAAAGACGAATGCAAATTCCCTTTTGCTTGCAACTTCAAGTAAGCAATGATATATTTCCTTCTTGCCAACAATTAGAAGTAAGAAGAGGAAAGGCATGATCTCAACACTCAATTTTTTTGATATAGGGTTTGAACATTATGGTAATCGATGAAGGATATGCATACTCATGCATAAATAGGCTTACCATGATGAAATCAAGTTTGAGGAAGAGGAAATGTAAGTGTAGATTTGTATACTTTGAAGAAGGATTTTCTCTTAGGGATCAATGCCTTCTCAAGCCATTTTAACAAATTTGTCATATGGAATAATAAGAAGACATTCTCTCCAAAACCTTGAAGAATCACTTACAAAATGAACTTTTACACCAAAACCTCAAAAGACATGGTTTGAACTTTATATCATTAATAAACTTAAAGCCAAATTGGTTGTGTAAAGGAACTCAATAGAATAATATTTGTAATTTGTCTTCACGAATTCATAATAGAAACATCGCATTCCTAATGTCAATTAAACAAAATGAAAGAAAGATCAAAGCATGCATTTGCATTTATACATTATGAGATGAACATCAAGTTAATATGGAATTGTCTACTATCCACATTCACTAAGCATAAGCAACTCATTTTTAAATTTCTCAATGTGGCAAGTATGGTGCTAAACTTTCCTTAAAGATTGAAAACATGCTTGTAATTATAAAAAAATGGTGGAACACCATGTAATTTGACTTGATGATGATGATGATGATAATAATAATAATAATAATAATAATAATAATAATTTTTTTTTTAAGGTCACGACCAAGCTAGACACCAAATTGGTGTATGAGGCCCCCTTGTTTGTGGGACAAGGGACCTCCTCCATGTAATGATTTCACTACTAAAGTATACGGAGGTGTACGTACCCTACCCCTCTCTGGATTTGAACTTGTGACCTCCTAGGAGGAAACACATGTTCTTATTAAAATTAAATATAAAGAGTCCCTTGTTTTTCAGTTTGTTAAATGAGTTATGGGGATTACCTTAGCTAATATAAATCATGTTGAAATAATGACGATGCCAATAGGCACTGCTTCCTCGTCCACCAACAACACTATTCGTAATTATGTTTAGACTCTACATTGTCCTTACGTTCGATTGCATTGTATTTCCACTTTGAATGCCAATCCTCCACTTACTAGAATATTGGGGTTTCTTGAATAAATATCTCCGCACGACCTCATCAAGCAAAACAAAAATTGAGAATATATAAATGCATCAAGGTGCTTTAGCCCTTTATCTAACAATTTAACTACTTCCAATGATGCCAATCTTTTTTCCTAGTGCTGCTTGTTAAATGTTTCAACTAAAGATCATTTTGCTTTGTTTTATTGGATATCCATTAATTCTTTCTCTTCACTTGCATCATGATTGTTTTGAAAATGTTGGATGATGTGTAAAACTTTACTTGCCTCTAGGTTTTACTATTTTTTTTTCTCATCTTGTTTTTCTCTTTCAAGTTTTTCTCATGTCATTGTAGATGAAGATGTTAAAACAAAATATCAGCTTAGATTCATGAATTTTGGATTTTTCCTCATTTTATTTCTTGAAATTTTATCTTCATCATAAATTTAAAGTATCTCTACTTCAATTTCATAATTTTTGGCTCTTTCTTTGTGTTGGACCCTTTGAAATTCCATTAGCTAGAGAAATTTTAAGAGTAACTATGCACCCCTCTCAATAGGTAAGCTGTGTGTTGAAAATGAGGTCAAGGACCTAATGTGATATTATGTTCTATAGCTCCTTGATTATATCCCATAGATTCTCTTAAACATCTAGAAAAATAACGTAGACCTCACAAAAATATTTCTCGTCCAACAAACAAAATTTTCCTTTTAAATATGTTTCCCTCAAATAAAGGATAAACTAATTCATTTCATTCATCTTGAATTTAGTATAAGTATTGTTGCCAAAATCATATATGTCTATGACTGTATCCTTGTCTACATAGAATTCCTACCTTTGGTGAAAATATGACATTTTGTGCAACAACCAAAAGAGAGATGAAAGAAATCTCATTGTGTAAGTTCAAGGAAAGTATAAATTGCATAAATGGTGGTTGATTACAGTGGAGGAAGGTTACAAGGATAGACAACCAACATTTTATGACGAATCAACTTGTTATTGGTATATTCTTTCAAATTTAAGAAAAATGGCGATGCTTACCTTATTACATTTTCCCCATTTCATACAACAAATCACCATATTAATAAATGAAATATAATGAAAAATATCTAAAACACAAGAGCTAGGGATAGCCTTGGGAGGTGATGTGTGGTGGTTCAAGGCATTGTTCTTCACCCTAGATCTATGTAAGCTTCATTTACGACCTAAGGCCTAGGTTTCCGACCATGTCTAGGGCCCTAATATCTATACCTAGTGGTCACAATAAAGTCATGGCATAAATATTCCCACTTAAAGATCAAGTATACCATTGAGATTTCATGTGTGGTGCTTTGAGGCCTTGTTCATGGTCCTAGATGCCAAAAATCTTCCTTTATAGGGTAAGTCTTGGGTCTTCTCCCCCAACCATGTCCAAGCCCTAAGACTCATACCTAGTGCCAAAAAAATCCTAACAATGTACATATCCCCACTCGAAGCCAAAGATACCCTCGAGAGGTCATGTGTGATTCTTTGAGGTGTTGTTATTGGCATTCAATGCATAAAATATTTCTTCAGGTCCTAAGGCTTGATTTTCCTCCCTTAACTATGTCTAGGGCCATGAGACTCATACTTATAGCTAAAACATCATAATGGCATCAATATCCCCAATTGTACACTAATGATACCGTCGCGAGGTGATGTGTGGTGGTTTGAGTTGTTGTGATTGGCCTTGGATGTATAGAATATTCCTTTAGTTTCTAAGGATTGGGATTCCTCCCAAAACATGTCGAGGACTCAAGACACATACCTAAGGTAGTAATGTCCCAACATAAAGGCTGATGATAAGTTAAGGAGGTCATATCTGGTAATTTGAGGCATCATCCGTGGCCCTAGATGCCTAAAAAATTCCTTTAGTGTGTACGACATGCTTTTTTTCTCTTGATCATTTCAAGGGCCTTGACACCCATACCTACTTCTCAAAACCACCTTGTGGCACCAACATCCCCACTCATAATCTAAGGATACCCTAGATAGGTCATGTATTGTTATTCAAGGTATCCTTCTTTACCTTAGATGCCTATAAGATTACATTAGGGCCTAAGGGTTAATTTTCCACCCTAGATCATGTCCACGGCCTTGAGACCCATACCTAGTTCTTAAAAAATTATAATGTCACCCATATCCCCACTAATAGGAAAACTATGCTCTCAAGTGGTCATGTCTTGTGGTTTGAGGTATCGTTCTTTGCTCCAAATACCTAAACAATGCTTCCTTTAGGGCCTATGGCCTTGGTTTCTTCCCTCAACAATGTTTAGGCACCTTGTAAGTTTTAAACCATTTACAATAATGCAATGCACACAAAAATTATTAACATAGAAAATAAAACAATTACAGTCACACATATACACAAAGATTTACCCTTGAAACCCAACTGCGAAAATCAACAACTTGTTTTAGAGCCGCATATCTAATTCTATTCATAATGCAACTTCATTGTTTACAATACAATATATAGTATCTCGTGACATCCAAAAAATCCCTAATCCATTGACCCAGATTAGATTACAACCTTAATTCCTTATTCAAAATTAGAAAACCATGGGTTGAAATACCATGAGCCAATAAACCGCCAAAGGCAAACAATTGCTCCGCCAAAGTAAAAAGACTACCCAAAAATTTGGCAAATAAACCCCCAATGTTTTTTTTGGGGCTTCACCACTGAAATCCCTAATAGTGGGAACCATAGTAGTGCAAAGAATATAACACATACCCAACATTATCCCACTTTCTTTTTGTTTTTTGTATATAGGGGTCACAAGATTTCATGATCAACAATCTAGGTAAGAAATGCCCATTGATTCTCTACACCAAGAGAAATTCTTAGTGTTCATAGACTTTGTTAATGAATTTGCAACATTCTCCAAAGTGTCCACCTTCAGCAACAACACCTTCTCTTGAACCATGTCTCTGACAAAATGATATTGAACATTGATATGCTTTGTCTTAGAATGATAAGCTAGGTTCATTGCTGGGAAGATTTCACTCTGACTGTCACAATCTATCCTTACAACTTGTTGTACGAACCCAATACCTAAACAAAATCTTTGTAAACATATTGATTCCTTGCTTGCATGAGTGGATACCATGTATTCAAATTCTGTAGTTGAGAGTGCCACTACAAACTGTCTTTTTCTCATCTAATTGATTTCTCCTCCAAATAGGTTAAACACATACCCAATTGTAGATCTTCTGTGATCCAGATCTCCAGCCTAGTCTACATCAACAACGCCATGTATGTCCCAACACTATGTCCAATCTTGGTCTTCTTTGGTAACATAATCCATAAGTATCAGTGCCACACAAATACTTGAAAACCCTCTTTACTGATGCTCGATGCTCTTTCCCAGGGTTTGACATATACCTGCTCAAAACTTCCACTGGATGTGCAATGTCTAGTCTAGTATAGACAATTGCATACATCAAATTCCATCAACACTAGCATACAAAACATGGGACATGTCCTCTTCCCATGTATTCAAACATTGATTTGCGGATAACTTTACACCTACATGAATAGGGACCTTGACAAGTTTACATTCTTGCATATCAAACCTCCACAATATTGACTCAACATATTTTCTTCGGTTCAACCAGAGTTTCCTATTTGATTGATTTATTTTAATTTCCATGCCCAAAATAAATTTTGCTGCACCAAGGTCTTTCAAGTCAAATTTAGAGGACAACTGAGTTTTCAAATCTTGGATAATTTCTTTTTTGTTTCCTATCAAAAACATATCATCCACATACAAGACCAAATAAATAAGAAGATCACTTGCTAATTTGAAATACACACTGTGATCGACTTTGCTTCTTGTGAAGCCAAGTACCAATATATAAGTATCAATTTTTTGATACCACATCCTTCGTGATTGCTTTAACCCATGCATGGAATTTTTCATCCTTCATACCAACTCTTTCTTTCCCTTCACTGCAAATCCTTCTAGCTGCTTCATGTATATTTCTTTGTGCAGATCCCCATGTAGGAATGTTATTGTTAAGAACCAAATATCAAAAAAACATAAAAAACCTCAGAATAAGTGCTCAATGCCTTGAGAAAGAGAGAATTTCAGATAATAATCCTCTTCGAGGGGGAAACCCAACCTCCTTATACACCACATAAATTTACAAATACAAGATGATTCCAAATATAAAGGTCTCCTTGGTATATATAGGATACTAGGAGGTACAATTACAACTAATGAATCCAAGACGACATAAATAAAATAACAATACTAATGTGATATGCCCCAATTAAGGGGTAATGTGACACTATTTAGGGCTTAACAAGCCCCTCCCCTTCAGACAAGTGTTTTCCGCAACGCTTGAGTAATTCTGGATGCTTCTGTATAAAAGACTCATCTTCCCAAGTGGAATCTTCAGCAGGTAGTTTCCTCCACTTAATGAGATACTCTGAAATGGATCTATTCCTCAGTTGGTGAATTATTGTATCAATGATAACTTCAGGTTCCAATATGATTTTTCCTTCCTTGTCAAGTTTTGGAAATATATTTGAATTGGGATCTTGTCACCTATAACCTTCTTTAAGCATGAAACATGGAAAACTGGATGTACTCCTGAAGATGTAGGCAACTCCAATTTGTATGCCATAGTACCAATATTTTGCAACACCTTATAAGGGATATAGTAAGTTGGTGATAATTTATTATCCTTCTTAGCTTTCTTGAGGGACATCTGTTTGTATGGTTGTAGTCTTAAAAATACGCAATCCCCTACTTCAAAACTTATTTCACTACGATGCTGATCTGCTTGTTGTTTCATGCAATTCTGTGCCATGGTCAGGTTGTCCTTTAAGAGTTGGATAGATTTTTGTTGATGCTCGATGTGATCTTCCACTGCTTGAACCTTAGATTTTTATTTTAGAGAACAAGTGATGGAAGGTGGGTGATATCCATAGAGTGCCATACATGGTGTCATTTTTGGGTGATATCCATAGAGTGCCATAAATGGTGTCATTTTTGTTGTAGTATGAAGGGAAGTGCTATACCACCATTCTGCCAAGGGTAACCACTTGAACCATTGTGTTTTTTTATCAAAGGAAAATCAACGAAGGTATCCTTCCAGACATTTGTTCACTATCTCGGTTTGTCCATGAGAGTGAGGATAATAAGATGAGCTATGAGCCAATTGAGTACCCAAACAAGGAAATAATTCTATCAAAAAATGTCCAGTGAAGATGGGATCTCTGTCACTTACAATAATCTTTGGGATTCCATGTAGATTTTGAACTGTCTCCATGAATGTGGTGGCAACTGTACTGGATTTGAAAGGATGAGAGAGTGCACAAAAGTGTTCATACTTGGTCAGTCTATCAACAATAACCATGATGACACTCTTTCCTTTAGACTTTTGTAACCCTGTGATGAAATCCATGGAAACCTCCTTCCAATGCTGACATGGGATGGATAATGGTTGTAAAAGACCCTAGGTCTTAATTGTTTCCACCTTATTTTGTTGGAAAACCAAACATTCAGCCACAAACTTTTGAACATCAATTTTAAGGCCATCCCAAAAAAATTCCTTCTGGACCCTATGGTAGGTTTTCAAAAATTCAGAGTTCCCTCCTACCGTAGAGGTATCAAATTCCAAGAGTACCTTTTGTTTGAGTTGGGAGTTCTTACATAGATATAAGAGATATTTGTACCATAGTGAATCATTTTTCCATGTAAATGTATTTGATGCATTGGAATCCTGCTGCAACCTTTGAATGTGAGTCCACACGTTTTCGTCATTCTTCCATTCACCCCTCGCTTCTATTACCCAATCGGGTTGGATGATCGAGATAGCAAAAAGAAAGGCCTCAACATCTTCATCCTTTCTTGAGATTCCATATGCCACAACATTTTGGTTCCCTTTTTTGTAGATGATTTCAAAATCATAACCCAACATCTTGGTCACCCATTTTTTTTGTTCTTCTGAATATAGTCTTTGTTCCAATAAGTATTTAAGACTATCATGATCTGTTTTTACCTTGAAGTTCCTACCTATTAGGTAAGGGCACCATTTCTTCAATGCATGTAGTATTGCCATCATTTCCTTCTCATAAATGGGTTTGTGTAAGTACTTTCCCTTGAGTGACCGATTTTCAAAAGTAAGGGGCCTTCCTTATTGCATTAGAACAACACCAATGCCATTTCCCGAGGCCTTACATTCCACAATAAAGGTTTTTGTGAATTATGGTGTGGTCAAGATAGGAGCTTTGCACATCGCCTCTTTATGTTGTTCAAAAGATTTAGTTGCTTCTAGAGTCCATGAAAATGCATCCTTCTTAGTTAATGTCATTAAAGGTGCTGCTATTATTCCATAGTTCTGAAGAAACTTGCGGTAGTAACCTGTCAAACCCAAAAATCCTCTAAGATTCTTCAATGTTTTGGGAATCGACCAGTCCCTCATGGAATTAATCTTGTTAGGGTCTACCTTGACACCTTCACGAGATACAATATGACCCAAATACTCTACCTCCTTCACCCTAAAGAAACATTTGGATGGTTTGGCATATATTTGTTGCTCCTAATTTAGTAGTTGTAGCACCTTGTCAACATGCCGAACACGATCCTCCCAATACTTGCTATAAATTAGTATATCATCAAAAAATAATAACACAAATTTTCGAAGGAAGGGCTTGAAAATGGAATTCATCAACCCTTGTAATGTGGAAGGTGCATTTGTAAGGCCAAAAGGCATGACCAAAAATTCATAATGGCCTTCATGAGTTTGGAATATTATTTTTTGGATATCTGCTTCCTTCATTCTAATATGATGATACCCTGAATGAAGATACAACTTTGTGAATTAGATTGCTCCATGTAGTTCATCTAACAATTCATCAAAGACGAGAATGGGAAACTTGTTAGAAAAATAGGACCGCGGAGCAATAAAATAAAACAAATGTGGAAACAAAACACAAAAGATACACAATACAATAGAGACATAGATTTACGTGGTTCACTCAGTGTGGGCTACGTCCACTAGATAAATTGCCAGGTCCTTCCTTTATTATTATCCAGCAAATGAAGAGATACAACCTATAACAAAACCCATTGTAACTTCATCTTCTTTCTCTCACAGTCTCCTCTCTCAGAATACAATCCTCGCCATCAACCATAGCCGCAATACATTTCCCTCATAAAAGAGGGTTGCCTTCTAGGGAAAAAAACCCTAACATAATCTCTATCGTTAGATC
>SNQJ01S0084835.1:15454-36015 GCA_010110895.2 Picea sitchensis
GCAACATTATGCGGTTCCTTCTCTTCTCCTTTTTCAAACTCTGGCTTCACGATCTTTCCTTTCACGATATCCAGTACTTTATTCTTGGCAAGGATGAGGTCAATCCTTGTCTTCCACGCTCTGAAGTTAGATGCTCCATCTAACTTATTCTCAGACTTCATAGAGTTCGTCATGGCTTGCTTGACTTGGTCAAACCCTAGATTTGACCAGAAATTCAAACTTCACGTCTTGGCTTGCTGAGAGTATCAGGAGATGCGCTAGGCTAGGGTGCACTGATCTGTCTAGAGATTAGGTAATTATCTTCACTTAAGGTGCCTCAACAAGAGGTTTAGGGTTTCTTCAACTGCTCCTGCTAGTAACCCTAGCGGCAGTGTCTTGGGAGCTGCTTCTGCTAGTAACCCTAGCGACAGTTCCTCAACGAGCTTAATATCCTAGCGGCTATGTTTCCTTCCAGCATTTTAGGTTGACTGAAGGGGGCGTGGGCCCATAACCTATTAGAATATAGAATATGGTGTGCTCGTTTTACCATTGATGATACCCTCGTCACCCAACCATAGGCCGAAGCCACCCTCTAAGCACCTTAACCTTGACTGAGAATTACTCCGGAAGCAAACCCTAGGCTAGATAGCCAAACAAGATGTAGCACATCTTCCTCCAAGGATAGCGCACCAACAATAGTTTATCAGATAGTCCAATCCCTAGCCAAGAGATAGTCCAAGCTCATACTGAAAACTAGCTATTGCTGCAGCTGCAGCTACAACCCTCCTCCACACGTGCACACCAGACTGGGAACTGCAGTGCACACCAAACTGGGAACTGCAATTCTGAGATACTGTCAAATGAGAAATGGCACCCTGTATTTATAGTGGTTCTGCCAGATTTGCTGGGGCCGACTTCTCCTTATGGATATGTGTCTGTTCAGTATATTATTATTATTTCTGGCCGACTTCTTCTCTTGGAGGCTAATAACCTAATATAAACTATCTTCTTGAGCCGACAAGATTTCTAGGGTTATTAGCCAACTCATTAGGGTTTTCTCTTGCTTTCCAGAGTCTTCTATTCTCGTCAGGTTCACATGTGGAGGTAAATACCTCCCGCAACTACCATAATATTAACACATATTCCCCCATAGTAAGATTGATCTTATGGAATTTTACTAAGGAATTGATAGTTCCTCGATTTTCAATCATTACTTGAAACTATGGCGCTGGCTATATAAAACAATTGAGAACTTTGGCTAATTTATAGTGAATGAAATTATGAGTACTACTAGAATTAATTAGGACTATTACCTTTTTATTTTTGATATATCCTTTGATCTTGAGGGTTTGAGGAGTGTTAATTCCATCTAATGCAATACATGATATCGTGGGAGTCAACTTTTTAGAAGAAATCGCTTCTACATTTTCATCTTGAGATGGTTCTTGTTCTTGTTCTTCTTCCTCTTCACAATCTATGTAGGAAAATTTCTTCTCACCACACTTATGCCCCTTACTGTACTTGCTTTCACAATTAAAGCATAAACCTTTTTCTTTTATTTCCTCCAATTGTTGAGGTGTCAACCTTGTAGGTTGAGGTGTTTTAGAAGAAGGAACATTATTCTCTCGATAGATGTTAGGAGTAGTCCTTCTAGTAGCCATAGCCATATTTTTACTTTCAACATTTCTCGCCACCCTGAATGCATTCTCCAATGATTTGGGTTCCCAAAGGCGAACCTCAAGTTGAATGTTATCCTTTAAAGTTCCTATGAATACATCAATCGAGTGCTCATATGGAATATTTGTTACATTATATTCAATATTTGGAAGTTCTCAATGTTCTCTGCAACTGAACCCTTTAGTGGGATTTTTATATTAGTATGATTGTAAAGATCAAGAATGATCTCAAGCGAGCGGAGCAAGGATGTTGGAGATTTTTTGGAGGGTTAGGGTTTGTTTTTCTTCTGACAAGTTTGCAGGATTCACAAGCCATGAAAAGGGATTAGCGAACATTCCTTGGGATTCGTATCCATGACAGATTCTGGCCATGGCATCGTCTTTGGAGGGGGGCAGCCTCAGAATCCCTGGAGGTGTGGGGCACACAATTTCTTACTTGGAGGCCTCAGGAGGATGTGAATTTTTGGAAGCATGGACGACGAAAGGTGGGGCAGGGGGCCTGACTGGGAATGGGGTCCCAGGGTTGGAGGTCGAAGATCTTGGGATACCCTTGAGTGCGGTGGTTGTGGGCTCAGGGGAAACACTATCATATATGATAGGTTCGGTTTTCTCCTCAGCGGGTGAGCTACCTTTCTCTAGAGGCCCGAGTTACTCTGAGGGATGGGGAGAGGATTACATGTGTTTCCCCATGTCGGTAGGGGGAATTGATGGGGGGCTGGGATTTGTTGTGGGCGAGACTTCCAATGGACTTAGCATCCCGCTCTCGATTTTATTGGAGGTAGCAGCATCTGAAGGACCTGTATTTCTCTCATATGGTTTCAATTCTCCTCCAATGTTTTTGTCGTCTGAATTCCTGGTGAATGTAGATCTAGGTGGCGGCATGGGACTGAGAGTCTCCACTAGCGGGGGTGTCTCTGCAATTACAACTGGTTCTATTCCTGAAAATCTGGGTGCATTGCCTACCAAGGATTCACAAAGGGTGGAGCAGCTGACAAAGGGCCTGAAAAGTGCAGAAGGATGACACAACGCTTCCTTAAAACCTGTTAGGTGTGCTCGAGATAGGGCCTGTATCGAGCATCTAGTATTTGGGGAGGATGTCGACATGGATAGAGTATTGGAATTATCAGAAAGGGTCATGGTTGGACAAGTTAGGGGAAAGAAGTTGGGCATGGCATTCCTAAAGGACTGGGTAACCAAAACCTAGTTACCAGAGATCACTAAGGTGCCTCACATCCGGCTACTCGCCAGAGGCTGGTTTGCCTTCATCTTCTCCTCCACGGAGGATGTGGGTTGGGTTTTAAAGAAGTTCTGGAGCTTGGTGGACACCTCCACTATCCTTAAATGCCAGACCCCTTCTTTTGATGCGAAGAAGGAAAGGATCGACGAAGAACCCATCTGGGTTAGGCTCCCGGGGCTCTCAATGCAATTTTGGAACTCACACTTCTTTGAATCCATTGGAAAGTTTTTAGGTAGTTATTTAGAAGCATATATGTCCTTCGAAGACATGGGGTACATGTCAGTGGCCTGAATTTTGGTCAATATTAATCTGAGGCAAGGATTATTACAAGAGATCACTATAGAATCGGTGGCCAGGACTTTCGTCCAGACACTATACTATGAAGGGATCCCCTTCATATGCCACCTTTGTCATGTATACGACCATGGAGTTGTATATTCACCCTTGACTTTCAAAGGGAGCGGGCGAAAATCCAAAGGCACATGTTCTTCCTTCTCCCCTCTGAGAAAGAAGATGTAGCACCAACTAGACTCTGGTTGGTCAAAGGGAAGGGAAAAGCCTCCCTCAGTGGACTTGGGTACTAAAGGACCGAGCTATGATAGTTTGGGTTTCTTGGGAGACATATCAATCATGCCACTTGATGGAGGTCCAAAATATTCTCCTTTCCTGGGGAACCTCCTTCGTCGTGAGCAAGACTTATCGGGTAAGTCTTCATTGAATGTCTCTTTTTTTACTTCCTCTCCATTTTCAACTGTGGATCTAATTGGTCTAGATTGGAAAGCCATGGTTCCTCCTTTACTTATAGATGGGAAGGGAAACCCTCTAGCCAATTTTTCCTCTCTCACTTGCCCACTGTCCTCCAGTGGTTTGGTATTTTATCCTTCACTGGTCACACCTTCTTTGAAATTGGGGAGGGAGGGGGGACCTAAGATGACTATTTTTTTGACTCTTCCAAGTCAGTATTCCTTACAAGAAGGTGGATTTCTGACTCCTGGAACTGACCCTCCCTTGGGATCTCACTCTCCGCCTCCTACGGTCGTGTCTCTCTCTTCCACTCTCTCCTCCTCACTAGCTACACCCTCTGCCTCAACAGATTCTTCTTCGAAAGATAGTAGAGTTTGATATCATCTTAGGAGTAGGTCGATGATCAAGGAGTACCTCTTGGAGGTTGGTTTAAATACGTCGGATGGTCGATGCTTGGGACCGTTGCCTCACTCTTTCTCAATGGGTAAAGGAAGGGGCCGAAAATCACATTTACTCTTAGCACAAGATCGGGCCATAATTGATCTGGCTTCTGGTAGACAATCTTCCATTGTTTGGGTTCTTAGAGAAAATCTTCCCGAGGAAGGATTTACCTCATGAGGGTCCTTTCTTTCAACTGCCAGAGGTTGGTGAACATGTCGAAAAAATCGTCCCTACGAAGGTTGGTGGAACAAAACTCACTAGAAGTAATTTTTCTACAAGAAACATTAGGGGATAGCGTAACAGTGGTAAAGGCTCTGGAATATTTATTCCTGGGTTGGATGTTTGCAGTGGTAGATGCTAGGGGTCGTTCGAGGGGACTGACCATAGGGTGGAAGAAAAAGAACTGCAAACTGGAAAGTGTCTGGGGTTTTGCATTAGGAATTGGTCCGACGGTTTTTCTACCGACTTGGGTTGCAGCTTAAAAATTATCAATATATACGGGCCTCATCAAGAGAGACAGTTCTACTGGAACTCTTTAGCCGATTGCGAGTGTTTCCAGGACAAGAATCTCATACTTGGTGGTGACCTTAACTTCTCTTTAGGTGCCTTGGAGGTGTGGGGTCCTCGGGCTGCTCAGGATCCCTTAACCAACTTATTTCTAAACTTCCTAGACCATGTGGGATTGGTGGACGTCGAACCTCAAAAATTAACACCCAATTGATGTAATAGACGGGTTGGGGTTGACCAGGTGGCTAAACGCCTGGACATATTTCTCGTGGTTGACGATTTCCTAGAATATTTTGATCTAGTTAACCAAGGGGTAGCTTACGGGGGGAATTCGATCATTTCCCGATCCTGATTGAACTTCGGGACAAAAACATGAGGGTGTCTAGCCCCTTCAAATTCTTTGAGGGTTGGATCTTGGATCTATCCTTTCTTGTTCTAGTAAGGGAAACGTGAGTTCCTTTTTTGGAGGGAACTCAGGTACCTGCGACGGTCCATTTTGTAGAGAACCTCAAAAGACTGAAACGAGCGACTAAAGACTGGGCCAGGGATAAAAATATTAAATATGACCAGGAGATGAGGGACATCGATTCTTCATTGGTGAAGCTCCAAGATGGGGTAGGCTAGGAATTATCTAGTTAAGAAGCCAAAGAACTTTTGTATGGTATGGAGAAAAGGAGAAAAAGAAGCACACTGGAGGCTAAAGAGTCGGGCACTGTGGCTCACCTGTGGAGATGAGAACACTAAAGTTTTTCAATCTTATGCCAAAGTTCGAAAAAATAGCCAATACAATCTAGAGTTTAAGAGATTATATGGGGGAGGAGGTAACCTCTTTCAATGAATTGGTCATTTTGGGCACTGAACATTTTAAGGAACTTTATAAAGCTTAGGAGGGGTCGTCTATTGCAGAAATTATTAAGGTGGCTCAGTTATTCCCCCTCTTTATTGAGGAGGATGAAGTAGGGCCTTTAAGGGCCCCCGTATCTGAAAAAGAGCTAATGGAAGTACTACACTCCTTTCAAAAAGGGAAAATCCCTGGGCCAGATGGATGGCCTATCGAATTTTACTTGGGATGCTTCGATTTTCGTGGACCTGATTTACTAAAGGTGATCGAGGAAACAAGGGTGAGTGGTCACATTCATAACCCAATAAACTCTACTTTCATATCGCTCATTCCCAAGACTGACAATCCTTCCTCCTTTGAATACGTTCAACCTATTTCCTTATGCAACTGCTTGTACACAATTATTTCAAAGGTAATCAGTAGAAGGCTGAAGGTGATCCTCTCAAAACATATTTCCTGTGAACATTTCAAATTTCGAGAAGGAAGAAATATACATGAGGCCATTGGAGTAGCACAAGAAGGCCTTGACAGTATTAAACTAAAGAAGCTCAAAGGTGCTGTGGTGAAAATAGATTTATCCAAATCTTTCGATCGAGTAAACTGGTTATACCTTAGAATTCTCTTTATTCACTTGGGTTTTGGGATGGATTTTTCCAACTGGGTGATGGGATTTTTGAGCTTGATTTCCTTCTCCATTATCCTCAATGTCTTAGCCATAGTTTTTTTTCAAGCAGAAAGGGGATTGTGTCAAGGCTACCCTCTTTCTCATTTACTTTTCCTTCTAGTTGCTGAAGGCCTCAGTCGTTTCTTGGCAGGGGAAAAATTGGTCGGGAGATTCATAGGTATTAAAATATCTAATGGGATGACCATTACTCACTTTCTCTTTGTTGACGATATTCTAATATTTTGTGATGGCTTGAAGTGAGATCCTGACATCTTATTGGAGGGTCTCACACTCTTCAAAATTGCAACTGGTATGTGGGTTAACACACAAAAATCCAGTATTCTTTTCTCTCAGGTTGAGGATGACGTTATTCAACATTTTTTGGACCAACTCCCCTTTCAAACACTGGGGTTGGATGATAGAATTAAATATATTGGATTCCACTTAAAAACCAGTGATTATCGGAAGACTGACTGGTTGTGTCTTTTGGAAAAATTGGAAAAAAAACTGAAGGTCTGGAGTAATAAATGGCTATCAAGGGTAGGGAGGCTAGTATTAGTCAAGTTGGTTATGTAAGCAATCCTAGTTTACTATATGTCCCTCTTTTGGATCCCCAAGGGAATTCTGGAAAAAGTGAGAAAATTTTCCTTCTCTTACCTTTGGCGGGGGAAGTCAGAAAAACTGGTGATGCCTTGGGTTTGTTGGGAGAGAATTTCCAAGCCAAAGGCCTTGGGAGGCTAGGGTTCAATTTTTTTTTTCCTGTTCTCCAAATATTTAGCAGCAAAATCATTGTGGAGACTGATCTCACAAAAAACATTTGGACCAAAGTAGTCCTTCTGAAGTATGTGGCTCCACTCTCCTTATTGGAATGGCTCATGCACCCCAACCCTCAGATGATGGGTATCTCAGTAATGTGTAAGGTGGTACAAAGTGCATTTGCAGTGGTTGGAAATAGATTAACTTGGTTGGATGGGTTTGGAAATTCACTCAGAATTGGCCGTGACCCCTGGGTAGGCTGCATTAGAGAGCACATACTTCCAGCTAATATTTGCGCAACGTTATACCGAGGATGATATTACTACCTAGCTCAGGTTGGGGATCCCCTTACCATAACTCTTTGGACACAAGGCTGGAGAAACAAGAGAACTTTGGGTTTAGAAGCGACTGAAGCTTTAATCTGGGACCAATATATCAGTACTATTAGGAGAGAAAATATTTGATTGATTGAGAGAGAGGATGAGATCCTTTGGGATGGGGATCCGAGTGGATTATAAACCCCAAAAGATGGTTATGTTTAGCTAAACATTGATCCTTTGCAACAAGACAAAAAGTGGCGGTGGAGAAAAATTTGGAAACAAATGGTCCTAGAAAAAGGCAAAATTTTGTTGTGGACAATTCTAGAGAACAAAATTCCAACGTGGAACAATATACAAAAGAGACAATTTAATGGCCCGAGATGGTGTTCACTTTGAAAATTACAGGGGGAAACGACTGACCATCTCTTTATGCATTTCACTTTCACCTTATCAATTTGGGTGGAAGCAACTAAATTGAACTCCGCCATTAGTCCCTGGCATGGTGCATCCTTCTAAGAAGCCTTGAAGTTTGTCTCTCACCGAGGACCCCTCAAAACCTTAAATCTTTTTCCCACATCACTTCTTGGGGGATTTGGCTAGCTAGGAATTCCACACTTTTCCAGGATGAACCACAGTCGCCACTTCGTGTGACCATTAACTTCTTAAGTATACTTGATAATCTCAAGCCAGGGGATAGAAAGGGTTAGGGCACTACTCGAAGAGTATAGGTGGAACAGATAGATAAAGGTCGGCCTTGGGATTTCTTTGATGGAGTGGCTTCGGGAGATCACTTACTCCGTGGGGGGGGGATGTATACACTTTTTGGATCAACATTTTTTCTTCCTCAGGGATGGGTTGGGGGCTGGCACAAACAACTTCTATGAGATTCTGGCCTTAAAATTTTTACTTTTATTTGCAGTGGAAAAAGGATACAAAACATTGCATGTCTTTGGGGAATCTCTACTAATCATCAAATGGGTGAACCGAGAACAAAATTGTCATATTTCTAGACTTATGCCTATTCTCGAGGAAGTTCTGAGGATTATCTCTACCTTTGACACTATTTCTTTCTCTCATATCTACAGGGAGTGGAACAAAATGGCTGATGGGATTTCCAAAGAATCCTAGCAGCTAGATTATGGAAGATGGCACATCACAAAACATACAACAGAGGGAAGTTTTGATTACCACAGACCCTTTCAGAATGGTCAAATTTAGGGAGATGGATCTTTTTTTTGGAACTCCATGACTGATTTTCTTGTAAAATGATGTATAAATCATGATTTTGTTTTAATGTATATGATATGTGAACTAAGGACTGGAAGGTGTATGGATTTACAAAAACATTGCTATTTTTCGTTTATGATGAAACTTTCAGATATGGAAGTGATACCATCAAGGAAATATATATTTGGCTATCCTCCATAGCCAATATATATCTATGAATGTAATTTTGTACCTCTTTAACGAAATTATGAATTTTTTCCATGGAAAAAAAAAAACTAAACCCTTTTGCTTGAGATTTATCAATTGGATAAAGAAGGTATTGCTCCTTGTATCCTCATAGAGTGCTATCATTTCTTTCGTGAAAATTGTGCAAGTGACAAGTGATTTTTGAGAACAAAGCCATAGATACCACACAAATGTATTTGGTTCTAAATATAAAGAATCAATTCATACCTTTTGTGTATGTGGCACATCATGTAGATCAAAGAAATACTCCATCTTAAGTATCCATGTGATTGGATCCTTGCCATCAAGCTTCCTCATATCGATCTTAGGAAAGTGGTTGGTCTTCAATCCAAATTTGGAGTTTCTCCAGTATTGATTCATCTTCCTTGTGTACTCATCATGAATTTCATGGGATACATTTTCACTTTTAGGTGGCCTCTCTATTAGGAAAATTTCCAATCCTTCCATGATATGGCTTTTTAAACCATCCATATTAGTATCCATTATTGCCTCCAACTTAGATTCAGTTGAATCCATCATCCCTTGTAGTTCATCTTTTGTTACTGGCTTATTTTGTAAATCATTTTTGTCCTTGTGCATTTCTTCACCTTCATCAAGAGTCCATGTAGGTCTGTATGAAGGCTTATTTGGTGTATAAGTTCCATTTTTTGGTGGCATGTTGTCCAAGTATCACTTTTGAACCTTGATTTAGAGGTGGTTTTGTTAGACAATCTTTCTTCTGTCGTATCTCCAATTTTTCGACCCTTTTGGGTCTGAAAATTTCTTTTCGTATTTCTCTGATATGTCTTCTCTGCAATGCCACAGGTCTGATCAAAATTGGATGTGCAAAGTGGAAGTTATGGTAAATTCCACACACCTTACTGATTTTTGGCGCTTCCATGAGAGCGTACTTGTAAAGCGTTCCAAGAGCACAATATCTGATAGTTGATTCTGAAACTTGCACTAGAAATACTACGGACTGTCAGCTGTCCAATGCAACTGGTCTCACTTAATTTGGATTCTCACTAAATAATATATCATTGTTTTACTTGGAACACCTGTTTTAGACTAGTTAATATGACTAGTCAGCTACCCTATCTTACACAGGGTGTATCTACAAAAGTAGGATGACCCAAAAGATTAAATTTTTATCACAATGACCTTGATAATTTCTATGAATAGTCTCGAAGTTTCAGGGTCTGAAACATCACATAAAATATTTTATAGCTGAAATTCTGGGATGATTCCAGAACCCTATCTTACACAGGATAAATATCCGCAATTATAAGGCCTCAGGAGATGAAATTTGAACCCCAAGTACCTTGATCCGTCTGCTAAATATCCTCCAAGTAGGTCCTTATGAAATATTGTAGAAAAAAAGTTATATTAAAAATTCCAAGGTGTCTCATATGCAATAGCAAAACCCCAAGACCTTGAGCTCTG
This sequence comes from Picea sitchensis, assembly GCA_010110895.2. Lineage (NCBI taxonomy): Eukaryota > Viridiplantae > Streptophyta > Pinopsida > Pinales > Pinaceae > Picea > Picea sitchensis. The sequence continues at coordinate 25,515 of SNQJ01S0084835.1, forward strand.
AAACCAAATGTTAAGAACCAAATATCAAAATAGCATAAAAAACCTCAAAATAAGTACTCAACGCCTTGAAAAAGAGAGAATTTCATATAATAAGCCTCTTTGAGGGGGAAACCTCCTTACACACTACATAAATTTACAAATACAAGATGATTCTAAATGAAAAGGTCTCCTTGGTATATATAGGAGACTAGGAGGTACAATTACAACTAATGAACCCAAGCCGACATAAATAAATTAACAATACTAATGTAATATGCCCCAATTAAGGGGTAATGTGCCACTATTTAGGGATTAACAATTGTTTTCACATCCATCTGTTCTACTTCAAGATCAAAAGTAGTAACAATAGATAAAAAAAATCTAATAGAAGTTAACTTGGCAACATGAGAAACAATTTCACCAAAGTCAATTCCCTCTACTTAGGAATAACGTTTTGCTACTAATCGAGCTTTGTATTTCTCCACTTTGCCTTCTGCATTCAATTTCTTAAACATCTATTTGCTACCAATGGGATTTCTTCCAGTTGGAAACTCCACTAGATCTGAAGCCTCATTCTTGTCCAAGGCTGATTTCTTCAACCATGGCCCTTTTCCAGAGTTTTCCATCCTCTAAATCCACTGCCTCCCTAATAGTTCTAGGATCATCATCAATAATAAACAAAGAAAAAATTGAACAAAAATTGGGTGGAGTATACCTTTCCATTTGCTTTCTTCCCGAACAGATCTCCTCAAAACCATAGTATGAGACTCTTCTTCTTCTGATTCCTATTCTTCTGTAAAGTTTGATTCATTATCCTATAATTCAAAATCTATTTTCTCCGGTTCTTCCTCCCTTGGTAGGACTTCCTATTTGACAACATATTTAATTTCTATAAATACCATATCTCGACTATACACTACCTTCTTATTTTATGGGTTCCAAAACATATAACATTTAAGACAATCTTTATAGCCAATAAAGATACACTTTTTAGCCCTTTAATCCAACTTACTCCGATTTTCCTTTGGAATGTGTACATAAGCATCACAAAAAAACCCTAAGATGTGTCAGAGAGGGTTTCTTACTAGTCCATACCTCCTGTGAAGTCATGTCATCCAATGTTGATGAGGGTGATCGTCTTACCCAGTAACATGCAGTGTCCATTGCCTTTGCCTAGAATTCTTTTCCGAACTTGGCACCACTGTGCACGCTCCTTTCTCTTTCCATCAATGTCTTGTTCATCCTTTATGTAGTCTTCTTCCTTGTTATACCACATTTATTAAAAATTCCTTGAATTCATTCCCATAGAATTCTCCACCATTATCCGTCCTCAACGCCTTAATTTTCTTCTCTATCTGATTTTCCACAAGAGCCTTAAACTCTTTCAATTTGTCAAAGACTTCATATTTCTTCATGAGGAAATAAATCCATGTATTCCTTGAGAAGCCATCTATAAATGAAACATAGTACGCATATTTACCTAGTGATAGAATCATCATAGGTCCAAACACATCACTGTGCACGAACTGTAAAATTTCCCTTGCCCTCGTGGCACCAAAGGAGAATATTACCCGATTCTTCTACCCATACAAATAGTGTTCACAAAAATCAAGATCCAAAGTGAAATTCAACATACCTTCAACCATACCTTTATAATGTAATACTTGAAGCCCCTTCTCTCCGATATGCCCTAATCTTTGATGGCACACCATAGTATTTTCTCTAGAGACTACATGAGTTTTTACTTATTCAACTTCAATCTTAGGAACAACGAAACTATTGCACCCATCACTAATAGTGCTTCCCAACATATTTTACAGAGTTCCAATTCGAACTCCCCTTAGCAACACCATTGCTCCTCGAACCATCCTGCAAGTTTCCTTTTCAAACATTATTTTTGCACCTAAATCATCCATATTTCTTATAGAAATCAAATTCCTGGTCAATCCTAGGATGTGCAGAACACCAAGGAGTGTTCTAATCCTACCATCCATGAGCTTTGACTTGACTTTTCCTTGTCCTACAATTTTGGCTATCAAGTCATCTCCTAGAAAAACATCACCCCCATCATACCTTTCATACTTGTAAAACCACTCCATGTGAGGAGTCATATGGAAGGATGTACCTTAGTTGACCAACCATGCCTCATGATATGCATGTGTGCTTGAAGAATCCAAGTACACATCCCCTCCATCTACTGAGTTTTTTGGTTATGTAGAAGGGACATCATCAGATCCCTTCCCTCTTTCAACACTTTTGGATCTACATTGTTTGTTGTAATGCCTTTATTTTCCATATCTACAACATACCCTTACGAATTTTCCTATAGATTTGGATCTTCCTCTAGACTTAAATCTCCCACTTGATGACTTATTTTTATTTCTTTCTTGGGAGTGCCCTCTTACAAACAAGGCATCTGTTCTCTGGATTTCCATTTTTTTCCGCCTCATCTCCTCTGACAACAAGGATGGGACCACATCATCGAAATTTAAAGTAGTTGCATTGCTTCCCATGGCCACAACTAGAATATCCCACGAGTTTGGTAAAGAGCACAATAAATTGATACACTTATCTTCATCATAAATCTTAATATCAACATACAATAACTGACTTACCACAGTATTGAAGGTGTTCAGATGATTTGTTAGCGAGTCTCCATATTTCATCCTCAAGTTGTACAACTTCTTTCGCAAGAAAAGTTTGATTACCAAGGACTTAAACTGATACATAACCTCTAACTTATTCCATAATGCCTTAGATGTATCTTCCATTAACACATTCAATAATATTGAATATGAAAGACACAACTAGATTGTGGTATTTTCCTTCCGATCCAACTTTGTCCATACTTTGGTTGACATTCTAGTAGGTGCAGTACCTAGATCTACAATGATCTATTGATATTTGTCTACCAAAATATCTTCCATCTTAAGCTTCCAAAACTCAAAACTTTACCCATTAAATTTTTCGATCTCTTGTTTTGAATTGCTTGCCATTTCTTTTCACCACAAGAATCAATACCATAGAGCTCCTACTGTAATAAGGTTTATCACAGATCTGAGCCAAAACCTTAGCCACAAAGGCATCCCCCTGAAGCCAATAACTTCTTTGATACAAAATGTGAGTTTTAAAACTTTTAAAATAATGCAATGCACACATAGATTCTTAACACAGAAAATAAAACAATTGCGATCACACATATACATAGAGATTTACCGTGGAAACCCAATCAGGGAAACCAACAATCTGTTTTAGAGCCCCACCTCTAATTCTATTCATAATACAACTTCATTGTTTACAATACAATATATAAGATCCCACAACATCCAAAAAACCCCTAATCTATTGACCCAGATTAGATTACAACTTTAATTCCTTAACCATAATTAGAAAACCATGGGCTGAAATACCATGCACCACTAAACTTCCAAAACTGAAAGACCTCATTTTGGTGAATAAACCCCCAATTTTTTTTCATGGGCTCTACCCTGAAACCCCTAATAGTGGGTCCCACAATCGTGCAAAGAATATAACACACACCCAACACCCCTGAGGCCCATACCGAGTGCTAAAAACATTATAATGGAATGAATATCCCCACTTGGAGGTGGAGGATATCCTAGCAATGTCCTTTTTGGTGGTTCAATGCATTGTTCTTAGCCTTGTATGACTAGAATATTGCTTAGGTCCTGCAACCTAGGTTTGCACTTAAAAATTTCCTTCTTGGTGGTTTGACACATTGTTCTTGGCCTTGGATGCTTAGAGTCTTCTTTAGGGTCTAGGGCTTGGGTTTGTTCACTTGATCATATCTAGGGCCTCAAAACCTATACCGAGTGTTCAAAAAATCCCATTGGTGCCAATATCCTCACTTGAAAGCCAAACATCCTCCCTAGAGGTTATATGTGGTAGTTAAAGGTGTCATTTATGGAGCTTGAGCCCTAGAAGGCACCTTTAGATCCTAATGTTCGAGTTTCCTCCACCAACCATGGTCAATGCCTAGACACCATACCTAATTCTCAACAACTCCTAATGGTCCCATATCCCTACTTAAAGGCCAATAAAATTTGGGTATATCCTCACATACCTTGGTTCAAGGTGATGTTCTTGGCCGAAATGCCTAAAAGATTCCTTTAAATCCTAAGGCCTAGGTTTCCTACCTTGACTATGTGCAAGGTCTTGTGACCCATCGCTAGTGCAAGAACCTTATAATGGAACTCATATCCCCTCTCATATGCCAAAAATCCTATTGAGAGGTCATGTGCGGTGGTTTGAGGCCTCATTCATGGCTCTTAAGTCTAGAAGCTATCCTTAGGGCTTAAGGCCTAAGTTTCCTCCCCTAACCATGGTAAAGGCATCAAAACCCATATTTACTACTCAAAATGTTCTAAGGGTGCACATATCCCAACTTGAAGACAAATGATACTCTCAATAGGTCAAGTGCAGTGGTTCAAGGTGTTGCACTTGGAGTTGGGTGCCTAGAAGTTTACTTTAGGTCCTAAATCTCGAGATTTTCTCCTTCGACCATGTCTAGCACCCCATGACCCACACTTGGTGTTGAAATCCTTCTAATAGTGCCCATATTTCCACTCAAACGCTAAATATCCCATAAATAGGTCATGTGTCATGAATCAAGGGCTCATTCATGGTCATTGATCCCTAGAAGCTATATTTTAGGCTTAATACACAACTTTCATAACTTGAATTTAGTCAAGGCTTCTAGTTCTAAAAAACCCTAGTGGTGTCAATATGCCCACTTGGAGACGAAGGATCCTCTTGGGAGGCATGTGTGTTCGTTTGAGGCATTGGTTTTGGTTGTAAATGCATAAAATATTCCTTCATGACCCAAAGACTAGGTTTCCTCCCTTGACCATGTTGAGGGCCCCACGACCAATACCTTGTGGTTTAAAACTCATAATGCCATATCCACACTGGGAGGTCAAACATATTCTTGGGAGGTCATGTGTTTTGGTTTGAGTCATTGTTCTTGGGCCTAGATTCTTATAATCTTCATTCAAATCCCTCCCCTAGTCATGTCCCAAGTTGTGAGACCCATAACATGTTCTTAAAGCCTCCAAATATCACCAATATCTTAAATCAGGTGCTAAGGATATACTTGGGAGGTCATATGTGGTGGATTGAGGTGTCATTCTTAAACATGGATGCTTAGAATCTTCTTTAAGGGTGTAAGGCCTAGATTTCCTACCTCAACCATTGATCCAAAATTGATCTAGGAAGGCCTAAAAATCAAAGTTCTTGGAACCATATGAAACCAACGCCATTGCGTTGGGCTCACCGTCCCGATTCCAACCATATATATATATATATATATTTTCTGAAAATGGACATCGTATGAGAAAGTTATCACGTTCTGATCGATTTCCCAAACAGGAAAAAAGTCCACTGGTCAAAGTCAACAGGACGTACTGCTGACATTAGTAGTACATCAACATGACATCATGATGACTTCAACAGGGACACATGGCAGCAGGAGGAAGTGACATGTGTCACTTGTTTTTAGCATTTTCAGGGGCTAATGTGGACCAATAAAAAATTGACACATGGCCGCACTGTATGGACGCGACACATGGTTGTACAAAATGCTGACGTGGACCAATGATAGTATGACACATGGAAATACAGATGGTAATGTGGTAGGGTGAAATGGCAGTACAAATGATGATGTGGCAACTGACTGGGAATGTGACTTGGTGGTACAAATGCTGGCATGGCAGGCTTAGGGTACGACAAATGGTTGTACGACAGTGACGTGGTAGGATGACATGATGGTGACATGGTGCTGACTGTATTGGTGACTGGGTTGTATGGTCCAATCACAGGGTGACATGTGGCCCAATCATAGGGAACGATGTGGAACCCCAAATTTGGCCAAGGTTGGGTTGGTCAAAAATTTGTTACCTCCGCGATAATCGACCATGCGACCTCCACCTAGCCCAAGTCTTCGGAATAAGCGCCAACCGACCGATCTATATGTGTTTCTTGTTATACATATGGCCAAATTCGTATTTAAGTTGTTATATGGTGGATTTTTGGGGATAGGCCCCGGTCGGCGCGGGCCAACACATGACCACATAGACCACCATATGACCAGAGCCAACGACAGACTAGGGTGAGGGCACAATGGGCGCTTGGAAACTGGCCATATGGCGTTCTCATGTGACCTAGAAAGGGTGGCTAGACCATAGGTTTAGGGCCAACGCTTAGTACATGTCCATATGGCGCGCCCCATATGACTAGGAGCTTGGATAAAGGGGGACGGTGAGCCCATTTTTTTCCAAATCTGGGTTTAAACTATATTATATGGATTTTTATGATTTTTTATGTTGATTTTGGAGGATTTTGCCCATTATTGGGGGATCTGGAGCCTTATTTGAGGCCATATCCTTGGAGGAAGTTGGGAGGTGAACCCCAACTTAAGATCTATATAAATCAGATGTTTTTGACAGTCTAGGAGGTTCATATTAGCATAATGATGATGAGTTTGTGAAGCGTGAATCCATTTTCATGTAGGGAAGCCATTGAGGAAGCGAACTTTGAAGGCCAATTCCGAGAGCTACGCTCAACCTTTTTCAGTGCCATTAGTTGTGATGGATTCTTGAGGTCGAGAAGAACACAACCAAACTAGCTTTTAATCCTTTTAATACATTTCTAATGTACTTTTGAAGCATTGAATATTAATAAGAAAGCTTGCCCCACTGCGACAAAGGCCCAGAGACCTAGGCAACCTTGCTGAACTCCGTTATCAAGCTTGATGTTATGTTTTTTTGTTCTTTATGCTTACTTTCTAATCTTCAATCTTTATCATGGCTGAAATATTCTTTCATTAAGTTCTTCTTGTTTTATTAATTCCTAAGTGGTAATTGAACAAATGCTTAAAAATCAAGCAAGTCTTTTAAAGATCATTTTTGGATCAAGTGGTATCCGAGCAGGTTGACAGTTGGTTGTTTAAGTTTGCATGATTACCAGGGAAAATCTAAGTCGAGGTGAAGGCGATATTGTAGAAGGAGATCCTAAGATTGGATCGAGAAAGAGGACTTCTCAAAGTGAGAAGATGGCATCAGAAGAAGGAATGTCTCAGACCAAGATAAAGTTGCAAAAGCCTTTATTTTCCATGTCTAAGATGGTAAAGGTCTTATATGATGATTACTTGGAATGTAAGATGCCTTTCCAAGGGAAATATTCAAAAAAAGATAAAAGTGAAGAAGGAGAGGATCCTCCTAAACCTCCTCCTTCACCTCCTTCATCTCCATCATCCTCTTCTTCTTCAAGTACAAGTACAACTTCTACCGCAAGAAAACATTCCCATAAACATAAACATGATATGACATTACTTAATCTTGATGTGAAATTTGAATTGCCCATCTATGATGGTGAATTCAATGCTAAGAGGCTTGATAACTAGGACAGGTAGATGGAAGTTTATTGTAGTGTCCAACAAATCAAAGATGAGGAAACCCAAATAAAATTGGCATTGCTTCGTCTTGCAGGAACAACACTCATCTGGTGGCATAGTAAGTTGCAACATGGTACACAACAAGTTGGTAATGTATTTCCATCATGGAAAGATTTTGTCTTTGCACTTATGTTACACCTCAAAATTACTCACTTCGATAGTGTCACAAGTGTCGTCATTACAAGTGTTGTAAGTGTCGCATCTTGTCTGCAAGTGTCACATATTGACCACAAGTGTTGCAAGTGTCATAAACATCATACTACCATCTTGCCCATGTCGTACCTCTAACGACATCACAAAGACACTTAAGACACCCCAAAGACTAGTTTTGAAGAAGAGAAGTCACTTGATAGGGAGTACAAACCTTTTGACACTGAAAGAACCACTAAAAAATGAATTTTGGAGAGGAGCGCTCCCCTACACACTATCAGCGAGTGTTGGCACTCCCTAAGCCTCTTTGGGGGAGTGTTTGAGCACCCTGTGCACCCTTTTGGGGGAGTGCTAGCCTTTTTTTAGCCAAATCTGGGTTTGTTGAGGCAAATTAGGGAAGAATCCCTCAATTCTTGAAGGTGGTTGGATTCGAATAGATGGTCAAGGCATGATCTTAGGGAAGATCCTCAACTGAAGGAGAGGAATCCTCAACTTATCCCAAATATCTCTCAAGTGGTTGGACCTCTCCAAGCTTATATAAGGAGGCCTTCTCATGGTGAAAGGTACAGGAAATACTAGAGATTGATACCAAACTTATGATCCTATAAGTGGTATTGACATGGAAAATATTGGAGATGTGAAACTTATGATCTCATGAGTGAGATGTCATCAAAGCAATCAATGTAGATTACTTGAGAAAAGGGGTTGGACAAGAAGAAATGGAAGAAGTTGCTGCACCTTCATTCAAAGGATTGTAAGTATCTTTACTTGTTCTCATTAATAATCAATGCTTGGCGTGTTTCTTTCAAACTTATGCTTGTTACATATGAGTTTGTCTGCAGTATATGGATCTATGTTTGAGATAATCTTAGTAGAGTAGGAAGTCTTTTGTACCTTTGTTTTACCTACAGGACCTATTAGGGAGCTCAGGATCGAAGCTCAGCTAGGACTTTGCAAAGGACAAACGTCGCTATAAGGTACATATCTTTCTCCTTCTCTTTCATTTATTATCTTGATTAGATATAAAAGAAAGTCAGTGTCCATGTTAATAACTTTTCTGTCTTGTCCTTAGGAGTCTAGAGACCAAGAGGGAATCCACCTGTCCGTAGGGGGATTGACCTTCAACAAAAATTGGTGACTCCACTGGGGAGGAGATCTGATTTTTGTTTCCTTTCCTAGGTCTTGTCTTGTATTTCTTTACTCACTCTTTGACCTTCTCTGTGATGTGTCTCTGATCCTTAGATATGATTTTTGGCTCTTGGTTCATCTTACACACTAGAAGTTTGCATTTTTCCTGAGTTTTTTTGGATTTCTGTGAAAAATTATGTGTTTTTAGATACCAACGCTCCCCTGCCCTTATCACTAGGGCGTTGGCACTCCCTTGTAGCCTTCTACAGAGTGAACCCAAAGTGACTGATCCAGTCCTTTCCTCGATCAACCCCACTTTTCATATGAACAGTGAAACCCAAGTGTCTGATCCAGTTCCTTCCTCGTTCAGTCCCACTCCTCCTCCGGAGAGTGTCAAAGTGGTCGATCCAATTTTATCATCAATCGATCCCACTCCTCCTATGACGAGTGACAAAGTGGTTTCTCTGGTCCCTTCATCAACCAATCCCACTCTTCCTCTAAAGAGTGATAGCGTGTTCGATCTGGTCCCATCATCGGTCGATCCTACTCTCCCTCTAGAGAGTAAACCCGATACTGCCCACGTTTTTCTCATTGTTACAAAATCTACCATGATGGGGGGCATTCCTCCTTCTCCCGTGAAACCCCCTCCAAGAAATGAGGCCATACTTTTTGATTGGGGTGCGCTAACTGGACCTCATCTTCCCTCTCACATTCCTTTCCAGATTACAATACAGGTTTGTGGGCGGGAAGTTCCTCAAATGCTGATAGATGAAGGTGCGTCCACTAGTATTTTGTCCTATGTTGCTTGGCACACCTTGGGATGTCCTTGGCTTGCGCTGGTTACATAGAATCTGTTAGCTTTTAATAGAAGAACCAATCAACCTTTAGGGACCCTTCCTCAGTTTCCCATAACTTTGGGAGGGAAAATTGTCTTTATTGATGTCATGGTAGTCTGAGACCCCTTGGATTTCTCTTTACTCCTTGGGTGCGATTATGTCTATGCCATGAGAGCAATTGTATCCACTCTTTTTCATGTGATATCTTTCCATCATGATGGAAGAATGGTGACTATCGATCAACTTTCATTCGTTGGTCCTGACTAGATTACCTCCCTAAATGGTTCTTACATGTAGACAATATCGTCTTTGCCACATGTCAATTATGTGGCGTTATCTCCCAGGCCTTCAACTTCCGATGATTTAGATCCGGTAGTTGACATGGTGATCTCTTCGGTAGGGTTATTGGAGCTTGATCTCCTTGCCCCTGACGAGACCCTCGACATGTGTTCCTTCCAAAGTGATTTTCTTCCATCCAGTGAAGATCTCTTGGAAGCCATGACTGAGTTTTGTCCCTTGACATGGTGTCCTTCCAGAGCGTTATTCTCTTGGAATCCATGATCAAGAAGAGGTCACGAGCATAGTTTCTCTTCTTTGTAGCAAGCTCATTAAAAAATGAAACAAATGTTGGTTGTGGAGCCTGATTATCTTCCTGATTCAGAGGTCCTTGATTTCAGCTGTGTTTATACCCCATGAAGTATTTACACCCTAGAAGTATGTACACTATTCCATGCGGGGGAGTGCAGAGGGGGGGTACCCCCTCTGCGGGGTCCGGGGGGCCTATCCCCCTGGCTGGGGGGTCTGGGGGCAAGCGGGCCCCCAGCGAGGGTTCAGGGGCGAAGCCCCCGAAGCAAAAATTGCCTTGTAAAAGTATATTGTAATTTCATTGTAAATCTGGACCGTTCATTATAAGGTCACAGATCTAACGGTAGAGATT
>SNQJ01S0084836.1:0-13473 GCA_010110895.2 Picea sitchensis
GGATTCCAATCCTTAATTTCATGAACAACCTTCACAACCATACCCTTGGTCACCAGTTCTCGCATCTCCTGTACAATTTGAAATTTATCCACACCATAACTCTTTGAGTCAGCCTGTTGAGTATATTCTTGGTCCTTGTTACAATGCAACCCAATTTTCCCTTGTTCTTTACTCTCAAAATATCGTCCTCTCCATCTTGGTCGACTACCCCTCTCTTATTGCATCTAGTTTCTCAGCCAACCAGACTGTATACGAGGATTCTCGGTCTGGCATGCTCCACTGGTGTTGCAAGCTTCCCCACTGTAAACAGTTTCACTTGGGATTCTCAATTCAACATCTATCTGTTGTCTATAGAATAGTTCACATCAAGAGAAGGGAATTCCTCCCTGGAGCGACTATCCTCTATCTTATTCTTGAGAGAAATTTCCCAATCTGAGGAAGAATTGAAGGTACCATAAATAAGGCCTCTGTAACGGCTTTCCAGATTTGTGTTTTAGAAGTGCCCGAAACTCTTCCAACTCAGATGCATTAAACAGGATTAGATTTAGTGCCTCAATCATGACTCTGGCAAAATCTAAATTAGTTTCTTTTTCCAATATAGTAAACAATTCTCGATATACACGTTCAACATCAAAGAGAGCACATAGCCGCCTCAATATCAAAGTCCCGCGTTTATCAAGAAGAAGAAGATACATCTGGAAGTTATGTAACAAAAAAAATAAAACATGCTCAATTGTCCCAGCTTTTATTCACTGACTCGAAATAGTTGTGCAGGTGGCTCACTCTGTTTAGATTGACTGCCAATTTGAAGTTGTATAATAAACCTTTTCACGGGATTCTTCTCTGGTGCATCCCATCTTCTGTATGTGGCTGTGTTGCAACGATGAGCAGGCGGTCTAAGAGATAAATGGGTATATAATGCGGGGACTAGTACACCCCTCGGACACCTGCGCAGTCGCCTAGCCATTGCTCGACACATAAGCTGTGGTCAACACCTGGGCTCACAGAGTGACTCGTTTTTATTTTTTATTTTTAAATTTCGGGGGACTAATCCCACATTCATAAGGAGGAAACGTAAATGTGTATTAATATATGCCAATAGCCACATAGCAATACGATGAAGTGAGCCCGAAGCTATTCTTGGTGTTTGGTGTTGACTTTGGCGCTGGCTTGTGTGTTTGCTGTTGGTTTGTGGTGTTGATTAGTCAGGGAGGTTAGCCCTAGGCCAACATAATCGTTTTGCTAAAAATATTGTCAAATTTTTCATAAAGCTCTACATAGAAGCAAAGGCCGAGGGGCAATTTTTTTTTAAAAGTCACCAAACATAGATTATAAAACCCACATTAGGCTAATGAACCCAACTTTACCTTTGACCCACAAGAGTCACAATTTTTTGCCTTTCAAACCAATTCCCAATTTTGCTAAAAAATGCACCAAAACTCGCTTTGAAGTTCGCGCGCAAGCATCCATCTTATGCTTGGTCAGTGTCGGGTGCTTTCCGCTGCCTTCGCCATGCGTCATGAGCGAACACGTATGCCTGAAAAAGATAAATATAATTCAGAACACCGATTCCCTATTATATAGGGTTCTAACAGAGTGGAGCAATTGTTTTTTCAAAAAATGATTTTAAAAGAATATATCATCAGATTCGGATGAGGGAAGGTGATGAATGGAAGACAACATTCAAGATGAATGAAGGGTTATATGAATGGATTTCCACGCCGTTTGGCTTGACGAATGCACCCAGTAATTTTATGAGATTGATGAACGAAGTATTGAAGGATTTCATTGGAAAGTTTGTAATCGTATATCTTGATGATATACTGATCTTTAGTAAGACTGAAGGGGAACATTTGAAGCATTTAACTGCAGTAATGAGCAGGTTACAACAAGATAAATTATTTATAAATTTGAAAAAGTCATCTTTCATGAAGACAAAACTCATTTACTTAGGTTTTGTGATCTCTGTGAATGAGTTAAATATGGATCCCAAGAAGGTAAGAGCCATCAAAGATTGGCAATCACCAAGGAGTATCTTTGAAGTCAGAATCTTCCATGGATTAGCTATTTTTTACAGGAAGTTCATCAGAAACTTCAGTGGGATATGTACACCAATGATGGACACAGTCAAGAAAAGACACAAATCTTTTCATTGGATAGAAGAAGTGGAGAAAAGTTTCAAGTTGCTAAAAGATAAGATAATTGAATAGCCACTTCTGGTTCTGCCAGACTTTAGCAAAACATTTTGGAGAGGTATTGAGTCAAGACAATAGACCAGTTGTATACTTCAGTGAGAAGCTGAATGAGACCAAGATGAAATATTCCACGTATGATAAAGAGTTTTATGCAATCATACAAGCGCTAAAGAAGTGGAGACACTACTTGGTCCCAAAAGAGTTTGTGTTGTATAGCGGCAATCATTCCCTATAGTTTATAACCAAACATGAGAAATTGAACTAGAAACATGAAAAATGGGTTGAATTTATGCAGAACTTTACTTTTGTTATAAAGCACATTTTTTGAATTGCTAACAAGGTTGTTGATGCATTGAGCAGGAAATGTTTGATTCTGTAGGAGTTTAGAGTGAAAACCTTAGGTTTTGACAATCTCAAGGAGATGTACAAAGATGGTGTATATTTCAAGGATGCTTATGAAGCATGTTAGAATCCAGTTCTTGGAGATAGAAGTCAATGGACTAAATACTTGATTCAAGATGGACTGTTATTCAGAGGAAATCAATCGTGCATACCGAAATGATCTATGACAGAAAACCTCTTGAAGGAAAAACATAATGGGGGATTGGCTGGACACTTCAACCATGATAATACTTTCGCACAATTAACTAGCTCATATTATTGGCCAGGAATGAGATTGGATGTCAAGAAATTCGTGAACAGGTGTAGGATTTGCCAGCATGCAAAGGGGAAAATAGATAATATAGGGTCTTGAAGGAAAAACATAATGGGGGATTGGCTGGACACTTCAACCATGATAATACTTTTTCACAACTGACTAGCTCATATTATTGGCCAAGAATGAGATTGGATGTCAAGAAATTCATGAACAGGTGTAGGATTTCCCAGCATGCAAAGGGGAAAATACATAATACAGGGTTGTATCAACCATTTCCAATACCAGAGAGGTCGTGGGATGCGATAAGCATGGATTTTGTGTTGGGACTATCAAGGAAACATAGGGGTTGTGATTCCATATTTGTGGTAGTCGATATATTTTCTAAAATGGCACATTTCATACCATGTCAGAAAACCGGTGATGCAACTCACATTGCAAACCTGTTTTTCAAAGAAGTTGTTAGACTTCATGGCTTACCCAAGAGTATTGTTTTTGATCAGGACCTTAACGTAGACCCCTACCTCAAACGGGCCTACTGACCTCCTGTTCTAAGGATCTCTTATATCACTAAGCTAAAATGGCTCTTCCGATTCACTTTTAGAACCTCTAATCAACCAAAACCATAGGTCCTTCAACATCTTTTGCCTCAACATTTCTCCCTTGTGCTTCTAAAATGTGAGATTTGCCTCCGTCTCTTTTTCTATCTGGGAATTCAAAGGATTTGTGTCCAGTTTTTCCACATACAAAACACTTTATTTCACCTCCTCGACCTCTTCCTCTTCCTCTTGCTCGTGGAAAAGTGTGTCTATCATCATATTTCCTTCCTTGTGAACTTCCTCCCCTTTTCGGGTGAGTATGGGTTTTCTTTCCTTCCTCCTTGGGCTTCTGTACTCTCTCTTGGACAATTGTTTTACCTCTTCTCTGACTTCTACCTCTGCCTCTTTGTCCATACTTTTGGGCCAATTTCGCTTCTACCTTCAAAGAAACTTGATAGGAATCTTCCACATTCCTGATTGTTACCATGCTCATATCATCTTGAATGTCATACCTCAGACCATTCATATATCTGGAGACCTTCTCATCATCACTCTCTCGATGACCTTCTCTAATGTTTATCCTGTAGAACTCTTCAATGTATTCCTTCACTGTCATTCCCTTCAGTCTCAAAGTTTTCATTCTTCGAAACAAATTGATTTGGTAATATCTGGGTATAAATTTGGATTTCATCTTGGCGACCATCCTATCCCATATTTTGATTCTTTGTTTTCCCTTGCAATGCCTATTCACCTGCAGTTCATCCCACCACAATGTTGCATGCCCATTAAGTCTAGTGACAACATGTTTTACTTTCTTATCCTCTTTGATATCTTCATAATATAAGTACTTATCCAGAGCTCTAAACCAATCTAGCAGCTCCTCAATGTCTAATTTGCCTTCGTACATCGGAATACCCATATTTTCTCTGACACCTATTCTTGCAACAACTTTGAATAAACGTTCTTCTGCAACATCTTTGGCTAAAACTTCTCCTTCGTCTCCAGCCTCATTTTCACTTTCAGCCTCACTAACATCTCCAACATCAACTGTTTGTCTCTGTGATGTCTCCATAGCTTCTAATCGAGCACAAAGTTCTCTCAATTCCCTTTCCACAGCTGGATCGAGCATTGGTCTCTCTTGAAATCTTCTGGGCAACATGGTTTAAATATGTTCCTCATAGAATTCAAATCACAACTTTCCTTCTATCTCCTCTCACCTACAGAAACAAATATTGTAGGGTCTGATACCACCTGACACAAACCCCTACCTCAACCGGGCCTGCTGAACTCCTGATCTAGGGATATCTTATATCACTGAGCTGAAATGGCTCTTTCGGTTCACTTTTAGAACCTCCAATCAAGCAAAACCATAGGTCCTTCAGCAAAACCCCACCTGTACGAACTATAACCAAGCACGAGCTCTCTTCCCATGCGACCACAACGCTACGACCGTGTGCCAACTCAACACCACTCACACTTTGTGATTTCGCAGTTGGTGAAATACAACTCCAACACCCCAACCTTTGAAACTATGAAACCCAAAAAGGGCCTAGAAAGTGCTCACCCTCAGTTCTATGTACTCAATGTGACCTTCCTCTAGGAATTGGGTTCCAACTCCCAATTTTTCAGGATTTCGTGATTCAAAGAATCAGTGAACAACTCCTCCTTTCCTTCCAAGATCCTCAATTCTTGAAGATACAATGACAACAGATCTACGGTCCAAATCCTCCACAAAATCAACGACCAAGATTTAGTCGTTGATTCACCTTTCGTAACCTTGGGGAAGTCTTCACCTCTGTTCCCAGATTGTCGAATCCCCAAAATTTTCCTGACCCAAATCGACTCTCAACATGCAAAGATCTGAAGGTCCAAATATATCCCTAAGAATCGACAATTCACACTTCCGGATTTTGGAAAGGTATTCTCTCTTTTTCCTTGGTGACCAAACCTCTGAACCACACCTACACTATATCAACGATTCACAGGTCCCGTTATCCAATGACCTAGATTCAACCGGCTTTGACATACCGGGGATTTGAAAACCAAGGTTGAATCTTGTTTTACCAACTTTCAAAACCCGATCTCTCGAAATGAACCGACAATTCAGATCTGATTTAGATCAATGACTCCCATCTCTCTTGATCTTTCAAGCATTGAATGGATCTCCACCTTATCCTCCTCACAAATTTGTTCGATCCAACGACTCACGAAAAATCAACACTTCACCCTTGAAGTTTTATGCCATCCATTTAGATCTCAATGAGTCTCGACCAATTAACTCAACACCGAGTCTATGAACTTTCTTTCCTCAGGAGACTGCAACTTTCATCCTCCTTTTGAAGTTTTTGAACAACACTATTCTCCCAGAGCTCGTTCCTTCTGAAAATTTCCTTATTCTAAATAATCTCATGCACACACCTTTCACATCTTCACAATAACCCTCGGTTATCCAACAATTTCTTCTTTGTGCACTCCTTGCAACAAAGGTTATTCAACCACTCCATTGAGTTGAAGAAATATAAAAATCTCCTCATCCTGTGCACTCCTTGCATGGCTCTGTGCCACACTCTCACTTCTTTTGGTATAAGTTAACTCTATCCCTCCTGAGCTTTCTGAGATAAAACTCAGAATCTTGTCAATGCACTCCTTGCGAACTCTCACTGCACTCCTTGTAGGATTTATCATGAAGAGAAATAATTGAAACTTTTACTACTCCTCTCATAGACTTCTTACATTCACCATGAAATCAAGATCATACATACACACATATCATTGAAACAAAATGCATAATAGAGAACATAACTCAACTGTGAATATACCATTCAATAGATAAGTGTAGCAACCATGACACACCATGAAATTTGGATCAAAGAATTTATATATAAATCCAGTGATTTTGTACATGGTCCAATAGAAATAGTTATTCATCATACGACTTCTAATTCTCTACTCCTCTCTTCTCTCTAAATCTTCTATAGTAAATTACCATAATAATTATTACAAATGAGAGAGTCTTCTTGAGTTTTCCCCTCTCTCTTCTCTAAGCTATCTTATCAGAATTAAAAGATATCTACTAAACATTCATTACAATAAATGCATCCTTATCTAAAAGATGAGCGAAATGCTAATGATCTGTATTACAGGCTTCAAAACATAAATTCAGATACATCCTCTCAAGATATTTCATTAAATGTTCTATCATTCAAATTCAAAACATTCTCAAAATGTGCACTGGTGCATTTCCAGTTGTCTTCCACTTTTTCACTTGCTTTGTTGTCTTTCTTACGAATCTCCTGCATCATTTAGGAAAGGAGGTGTTTAATGAGTATAGACACTTCCTCTCTAAGAACCATAAGTATCGTACTACTAAAAATTATATTTTCAATGGGAAACAAGAGACTAGACTAAAACCACAAAGAATGACACCTCGCCTATGGAAGTTGGCATATGAAAGAATTAATCCTCGAGGTACGCATTTTGTTTATGTATCGTAAATGGAATCATGTTTTGAAATTTATTTTAATTATTCAATTTATTTACTGCATTTGATAAATAATATTCTGATTTTTTTATGCTTCATCAATGTCGTCATCATGAAGGTAGTAATAATGGCCTTCCACGAGGAATGAAATGCTATCCCACTCAATTCATGAGGTTGCATTACTATGAGGAGCTAAAAATGGTTCATTTGCTTGATACAATGCATATCGGGAAGAATGTGACAAGAATCATTATGGCGAATCATAGATGGCAGGAGGGATAAAGAAAAAATTGTCAAAATTTGTAATGAAATTCAAGAAGCCAATCATGCAATGCAAAGTGTGATTCGATCAAATAGCAATGGATACCAAAATAATCTTCCATGGTTATTAACAGACCATCAAAGCAATGATGTAAAATAAGCCATTCAAGGAATTAAATTCCCCACAGGTTTTTGTTCAAACATAAATAATATATTAATGAAGAAAGGTGAATTTGGTGTGGTAAAAACATGTGATTGGCATACATTCATTAAGGTAATTAATAATTTTAATATTCATATTTATATATTGTTCATATAAACTTTTTGAGATTTTATTTTTTTTCTCTAGTTTTGAAACAAGTAACAATTCATTTTTATTGTTATAGTATGTTCTACCTCTATCTCTCCCAAACAAATTTAACAGCAACTTCAAACAAGTTATATATGATCTTGGACAATACATGAGGTACATAGCTACAATATATATGCAAAAAAAAATTCAAATTTTTGTTGTACTTAATGACATGTGTTTTACTTGTAATGTAATATACATTATGTTTTGTTGAAACATGTTATTTTCTTGTGTCATGATATGTAGATGGTTGTCATTGAAATAAATCCATGAAGATGATATAAAGTATTGGAAGAGAGAAATTCAATGCACAAGAACACTAACTCATACACCAA
This sequence comes from Picea sitchensis, assembly GCA_010110895.2. NCBI lineage: Eukaryota > Viridiplantae > Streptophyta > Pinopsida > Pinales > Pinaceae > Picea > Picea sitchensis. The sequence goes on from SNQJ01S0084836.1 coordinate 7,819, forward strand.
GTTGAGGAGATTGAAATGTGTGTTCCTGTGCACACAAGGTCAATGTGGACGGTGGAGAGGCACTTAAAATCATTGAAGGCTTTGGTTAGACAAAGAGAACATCCTAAGGGTTCTATGGTTTATGAATCCATGGTGTATATTATTCAGTATCTTCCTAAATTAGCAACACAAGCTATTCATGTAGTGAATTGCATTTGGGATGTGAACTCCATCAAAAAATTTGAAGGGGAGCATTTGTTGGGGAAAGGTAGAATGAAGAAAGTGAGAGGTAATATTTAAATTGTTGATATTTGTAATAAATGTATTTTTTTTTTGTGTGTATATATGATCATAGTCATTTAATATTTATTCTTTCATCATTTATTAATATTTACCATGGTTATAACTAATATTTAATATTGGTGAATTGTGAGTTTTTGATCGGTCAGTTGCTCAAGATTGGGATGCACTACATTTATACATTGCAAACAATATTGACTCGATGAAGGTTTGGATTGATAGATGTAAACAATGGCATGGTGGTAGGTTATCATGGAAACAATTGTTTGAATTGGTTAGAGAAGCTCATTGTAATGGAGATTCCAATGTCACGCAGAGGGAAATAGATTTAACATATTGTTTGAAAGATGGAAAGGAAAGAAAATTTACCCATTTTATTTAGTTATTTTATATTATATTAATGTGATTGTAGGTGTATGTTTTCATATTATACTTTCCAAGTTATATAAATTTGTTTATTATTAATTGACAATGCATCTTTTACATGTCTGGCATATTGCGGTTGAAACACCACAAGGCTATGTGGTGAAATGGTTGTAAATTTCGCATCAAAAAATTGGATGAAACCAGGAAAACCTTTGATAGGGGGATAAATGCAGTATTCTAGGTCACTAATGTTTCCTCTAAGAGTGAAAGACGTCCTCGAGAATACGAAAATAGATACTATGGATTTTTGAATGATATAATTGAGTGTGACTTTAATTCATTCAAATGAGTTTTGTTGTGTGTCAAATGGTATAGGTTATGAATGCATGAACATGATGAGGAAAGAGATATTATTCAACATTCCAATGGATTTCCTATCATTAAAAGAATGATTTTTGAAAAAGAAATTGACCACTATGGTTTTCCAAGTCAATGTGAACAAGTCTTTTACTCAAAGGTTCCAAGTAAGAGGGATTGGTCATTTGTTGTTAGATATGATCCGAGAGGAAGGCCAGTAAAGTATATTGTAGATGAAGAAGATGATATTGAAGAAGAAGATGGTGTAGAGCTAGAGAAGGAATAATATGAGTTGATAGATGAAGAAGACGAAGAAGATGAAACAGGCATGGGAGACAATGCCCCAGTTCTTGATGATGATATCGATCAAGATATGCTCGAAAATGACATTGATGATGATGATGGTATCATTAATCCTTTCAACATTGTTTCTGAACCGGATGTTGATACAAATGTCAAGTTGGATGATCAAGAACATGACACAAATGTTGCATTGGTTGATGAGGTACATAACTAGATATTTTAATTTGTATGAATTATTATTTTTAAATATTTTTTTAGGTGGGTTAATTACATGTTTTTAAGTTTTATTTCATTTTTGTTTTGGTAGTTTTTATGCATGATTACTATGACGCTTTTGTTTATTTTCTACTTTATAGAATGGGTATTGGGGAATTGAGAGTGATGTGAGGGAGGGGAGGGGACATATGAGCTTCCACATTCATGTAGTTGGCCTTGTTTAATAGAGAATACATTATTCTTGAAACCAAGAGAAATTCATTCATTCATCTTTATACGCAAAGATCACTCACAGAACCACTCTATGTATCGACCCAAAAGATTTTGTATTTAAATAATGATTTTGTATTAATATTCTTTATGGAGAAAAAGAGTACTTAGATGAGAGAAAAAAAAAAGACATAAAATAACTTGAAGCTTGTGGGATTAATCAAGTACTTATTTATCAATGTTATTTGATGCCCTTGCAATACTAGTAGATGTAGGGACGTGAATCTCAGGTGTATTTTAAAGGAAACAACTAAAATAAATTATATTATGGATAGATCAGTACATGATGGGAAACAATAACTTGTCAATTGGTCCAACATTGAAATTCTTTCAAAATGATTCTCTATGCACTGAAATTTGACATGGATAGACTGTTCACATGCCTTGATGATATGGAAGGGTTTCCCAAATCAAATATTACTCACACACCCACTCTATATATCGACCCTTCTGATTCTCATTTCGTTTTAATTTTCTCGGTCGAATATTAAAGGAAAAAACTATTAAAAGACACTGTACTAGGGCAAGAGTACATGATGGGAAACAATGACCTATGAATGGGGCCAACGTTGAAATTTTTTCAAAATGTTTTTGTATGCACCGAAATTTGACATGGATAGACTGTTCACATGCCTTGACGATATGGGAGGGTTTCCAGACTCAAATATCACTCACACACCCACTCTTTATATTCATCATTTGTGTCGTTCAAAACCAACATCATACCAATTAGGCCCATGATTTTGGTTGTGGCGAGAAAAAGGTGATAGATGAGATTTTGTATTTAAATAATGATTTCATAGTAATATTCTTTATGGAGCAAAAGAGTACTTAGATGAGAGAAAAAAACAAAGACATAAAATAACTTGAATCTTGTGTGATTAGTCAAATACTTCTTTATCAGAGCTATTGCATGCCCTTGCAGTACTAGTAGATTCGGGGATGTGCATCTCAGTCATATTTTAATGGAAACAACTAAAATACATTGTACTAGGGCTCGGTACATGAAGGGAAATATTATCCTGTGAATGGGGCCAACGTTGAAGTTCTTTCAAAATGTTTTTGTATGCACTGAAATTTGACATGGATAGACTGCTCGCATGCCTTGATGATATGGAAGCATTTCCATACTCAAATATTACTCACACACCCAATCTATATATTGACCCATCTCATCCTTGTTTCGTTTTAATTTTCGCGGTCTAATTTTAAAGGAAACGACTATTAAAATAAAATGTACTAGGGATAGATCAGTACTTGATGGGAAAGAGAGACCTGTGAATGGGGCCAACATTGAAATGTTTTCAAACTATTTTTGTATGCACCAAAATTTGACATGGATAGACTATTCACATTCCTTGACGATATGGGAGGGTTTTTAGACTCAAATATCACTCACAAACCCACTATTTATATTCATCGTCTGTGTCATTCAAAACCAACATCATGCCAATTAGGCCCATAATTTTGGTCATGGTGAGAATAAGACGATAGATGAGATTTTGTATTTAAATAATGATTTCGTAATAACATTTTTTATGGAGAAAAAGAGTACATAGATGAGATAAAAAAACAAAGACATAAAATAACTTGAATCTTGTGTGATTAATCAAGTACTTCTTTCTCAATGTTATTGCATGCCCTTGTAGTAATAGTAGATGTGGGGACATGCATTTCGGTGGTATTTTAAAGGAAACAACTAAAATACATTGTACTAGGGATAGATCAGTACATGATGAAAAACAATAACCCGTGAATGGGGCCAACGTTGAAATTCTTTCAAATTCTTTCTGTATGCACTGAAATTTGACATGAATAGAATGTTTGCATGCCTTGAAGATATGGAAGGGTTTCTAGACTCAAATATTACTCATGCACCCACTCTATAAATCGACCCATCTCATCCTTGTTTTATTTTAATTTTCTCGGTCGAATTTTAAATGAAACAACTATTAAAAGACATTGTACTAAGGATAGAGTACATGACGGGAAATAGTGACCTGTGAATGGGGCCAATGTTAAATTATTTTCAAAATTTTCCTGTATTGACCGAAATTTGACATGGATAGACTGTTCACATGCCTTGAAGATATGGGAGGGTTTCTAGACTCAAAGATCACTAACACACACACACATTGTATTCATAGTCTGTTTCGTTCAAAACCAACATCATGTCAATTAGGCCCATGATTTTGTTTTTGGTGAGAAGAAGGAAATAGATGATATTTCATATTTAAATAATGATTTCGTACTAATATTCTTTATGGATAAAAATAGTACTTAGATGAGAGAAAAAAACAAAGACATAAAATAACTTGAAGCTTGTGCGATTAATTAAGTAGTTCTTTATCAACGTTATTACATGCCCTTGCAGTACTAGTAGATGAAGGGACGCGCATCTCAGTGATAATATAAAGGAAACAACTAAAATACATTGTATTAGGGCTAGATCAGTACATGATGGGAAACAATTATCTGTGATTGGGGAAAACATTGAAATTCTCTCAAAATGTTTCTATATGCACTGAAATTTGACATGGATAGACTGTTCACATGCCTTGACAATATGGAAGGGTTTCTAGACTCAAATATTTCTCACCCACTCACTCTATATATCGACCCATATCATCCTTGTTTCATTTTAATTTTCTCGGTCGAATTTTAAGGGAAACAACTATTAAAAAACATTGTACTAGGGATAGGGTATATGATGGGAAACAATGACCTGTGAATGGGGCCAACGTTGAAATTTTTTCAAAACATTTCTGTATGCACATAAATTTGACATGGATAGACTATCCACATTCCTTGACTATATGTGAGGGTTTCCAAACTCAAAGATCACTTACACACCCACTCTTTATATTCATCTTCTATGTTGTTCAAAACCAACATCATGCCAATTAAGCCCATGCTTTTGATTGTGGCGAGAAGAAGGTGATAGATGAGATTTTGTATTTAAATAATGATTTCATACTAATATTCTCTATGGAGAAAAAGAGTACTTAGATGAGAGAAAAAAACAAAGACATAAAGAAAATTGAAGCTTGTGCGATTAATCAAGTACTTCTTTATCAACGTTATTGCATGTCCTTGTAGTACTAGTAGATGCCGGAACGTGCATATCGGTCAAAGGAAACAACTAAAAGACATTATACTAGGGATATATTAGTACATGATGGAAAATAATAACCTATGAATGGGGTCAACATTGAAATGATTTCAAAATGTTTCTGTATGCATTGAAATTTGACATGGATAGACTATTCGCATGCCTTAACGATATGGAAGGGTTTGTAGACTCAAATATTACTCACACACCCACTCTATATATTGACCCATCTCTTCCTCATATCATTTTAATTTTCTTAGTTGAATTTTAAAGGAAACAAATATTAAAAGACATTGTATTAGGGCTAGATCAGTACATGATGGGAAACAGTGACCTGTGAATGAGGCCAACATTGATTTTTTTAAAAAATGTTTTTGTATTCACTGAAATTTTACATGGAAAGTCTGTTCACATGCCTTGAATATATGGGAGGGTTTCCAAAATAAAATATCACTCACACACCCACTCTTTATATTCATCATTTGTGTCTTTCAAAACTAGCATCATGCCAATTAGGCCCATGGTTTTGGTCGTGGCAAGAAGAAGATGATAGATGAGATATCGTATTTAAATAATGATTTGGTACTAATATTCTTTATGGAGCAAAAGAGTACTTAGATGAGGAAAAAAAGCAAATACTTAAAATAACTTGAATCTTTTGCGATTAATCAAGTACCTCTTTATCAACATTATTGCATGCCCTTGCAGTACTAGTAGATTACTATGTTTATTTTGTTTATTTTCTATTTTAT
>SNQJ01S0084836.1:13483-47963 GCA_010110895.2 Picea sitchensis
CATATTATTCCTTCTCTAGCTCTACACCATCTTCTTCTTCAATATCATCTTCTTCATCTACAATATACTTTACTGGCCTTCCTCTCGGATCATATCTAACAACAAATGACCAATCCCTCTTACTTGGAACCTTTGAGTAAAAGACTTGTTCACATTGACTTGGAAAACCATAGTGGTCAATTTCTTTTTCAAAAATCATTCTTTTAATGATAGGAAATCCATTGGAATGTTGAATAATATCTCTTTCCTCATCATGTTCATGCATTCATAACCTATACCATTTGACACACAACAAAACTCATTTGAATGAATTAAAGTCACACTCAATTATATCATTCAAAAATCCATAGTATCTATTTTCGTATTCTCGAGGACGTCTTTCACTCTTAGAGGAAACATTAGTGACCTAGAATACTGCATTTATCCCCCTATCAAAGGTTTTCCTGGTTTCATCCAATTTTTTGATGCGAAATTTACAACCATTTCACCACATAGCCTTGTGGTGTTTCAACCGCAATATGCCAGACATGTAAAAGATGCATTGTCAATTAATAATAAACAAATTTATATAACTTGGAAAGTATAATATGAAAACATACACCTACAATCACATTAATATAATATAAAATAACTAAATAAAATGGGTAAATTTTCTTTCCTTTCCATCTTTCAAACAATATGTTAAATCTATTTCCCTCTGCGTGACATTGGAATCTCCATTACAATGAGCTTCTCTAACCAATTCAAACAATTGTTTCCATGATAACCTACCACCATGCCATTGTTTACATCTATCAATCCAAACCTTCATCGAGTCAATATTGTTTGCAATGTATAAATGTAGTGCATCCCAATCTTGAGCAACTGACCGATCAAAAACTCACAATTCACCAATATTAAATATTAGTTATAACCATGGTAAATATTAATAAATGATGAAAGAATAAATATTAAATGACTATGATCATATATACACACAAAAAAAAAATACATTTATTACAAATATCAACAATTTAAATATTACCTCTCACTTTCTTCATTCTACCTTTCCCCAACAAATGCTCCCCTTCAAATTTTTTGATGGAGTTCACATCCCAAATGCAATTCACTACATGAATAGCTTGTGTTGCTAATTTAGGAAGATACTGAATAATATACACCATGGATTCATAAACCATAGAACCCTTAGGATGTTCTCTTTGTCTAACCAAAGCCTTCAATGATTTTAAGTGCCTCTCCACCGTCCACATTGACCTTGTGTGCACAGGAACACACATTTCAATCTCCTCAACTTGGTGTATGAGTTAGTGTTCTTGTGCATTGAATTTCTCTCTTCCAATACTTTATATCATCTTCATGGATTTATTTCAATGACAACCATCTACATATCATGACACAAGAAAATAACATGTTTCAACAAAACATAATGTATATTACATTACAAGTAAAACACATGTCATTAAGTACAACAAAAATTTGAATTTTTTTTTGCATATATATTGTAGCTATGTACCTCATGTATTGTCCAAGATCATATATAACTTGTTTGAAGTTGCTGTTAAATTTGTTTGGGAGAGATAGAGGTAGAACATACTATAACAATAAAAATGAATTGTTACTTGTTTCAAAACTAGAGAAAAAAAATAAAATCTCAAAAAGTTTATATGAACAATATATAAATATGAATATTAAAATTATTAATTACCTTAATGAATGTATGCCAATCACATGTTTTTACCACACCAAATTCACCTTTCTTCATTAATATATTATTTATGTTTGAACAAAAACCTGTGGGGAATTTAATTCCTTGAATGGCTTATTTTACATCATTGCTTTGATGGTCTGTTAATAACCATGGAAGATTATTTTGGTATCCATTGCTATTTGATCGAATCACACTTTGCATTGCATGATTGGCTTCTTGAATTTCATTACAAATTTTGACAATTTTTTCTTTATCCCTCCTGCCATCTATGATTCGCCATAATGATTCTTGTCACATTCTTCCCGATATGCATTGTATCAAGCAAATGAACCATTTTTAGCTCCTCATAGTAATGCAACCTCATGAATTGAGTGGGATAGCATTTCATTCCTCGTGGAAGGCCATTATTACTACCTTCATGATGACGACATTGATGAAGCATAAAAAAATCAGAATATTATTTATCAAATGCAGTAAATAAATTGAATAATTAAAATAAATTTCAAAACATGATTCCATTTACGATACATAAACAAAATGCGTACCTCGAGGATTAATTCTTTCATATGCCAACTTCCATAGGCGAGGTGTCATTCTTTGTGGTTTTAGTCTAGTCTCTTGTTTCCCATTGAAAATATAATTTTTAGTAGTACGATACTTATGGTTCTTAGAGAGGAAGTGTCTATACTCATTAAACACCTCCTTTCCTAAATGATGCAGGAGATTCGTAAGAAAGACAACAAAGCAAGTGAAAAAGTGGAAGACAACTGGAAATGCACCAGTGCACATTTTGAGAATGTTTTGAATTTGAATGATAGAACATTTAATGAAATATCTTGAGAGGATGTATCTGAATTTATGTTTTGAAGCCTGTAATACAGATCATTAGCATTTCGCTCATCTTTTAGATAAGGATGCATTTATTGTAATGAATGTTTAGTAGATATCTTTTAATTCTGATAAGATAGCTTAGAGAAGAGAGAGGGGAAAACTCAAGAAGACTCTCTCATTTGTAATAATTATTATGGTAATTTACTATAGAAGATTTAGAGAGAAGAGAGGAGTAGAGAATTAGAAGTCGTATGATGAATAACTATTTCTATTGGACCATGTACAAAATCACTGGATTTATATATAAATTCTTTGATCCAAATTTCATGGTGTGTCATGGTTGCTACACTTATCTATTGAATGGTATATTCACAGTTGAGTTATGTTCTCTATTATGCATTTTGTTTCAATGATATGTGTGTATGTATGATCTTGATTTCATGGTGAATGTAAGAAGTCTATGAGAGGAGTAGTAAAAGTTTCAATTATTTCTCTTCATGATAAATCCTACAAGGAGTGCAGTGAGAGTTCGCAAGGAGTGCATTGACAAGATTCTGAGTTTTATCTCAGAAAGCTCAGGAGGGATAGAGTTAACTTATACCAAAAGAAGTGAGAGTGTGGCACAGAGCCATGCAAGGAGTGCACAGGATGAGGAGATTTTTATATTTCTTCAACTCAATGGAGTGGTTGAATAACCTTTGTTGCAAGGAGTGCACAAAGAAGAAATTGTTGGATAACCGAGGGTTATTGTGAAGATGTGAAAGGTGTGTGCATGAGATTATTTAGAATAAGGAAATTTTCAGAAGGAACGAGCTCTGGGAGAATAGTGTTGTTCAAAAACTTCAAAAGGAGGATGAAAGTTGCAGTCTCCTGAGGAAAGAAAGTTCATAGACTCGGTGTTGAGTTAATTGGTCGAGACTCATTGAGATCTAAATGGATGGCATAAAACTTCAAGGGTGAAGTGTTGATTTTTCGTGAGTCGTTGGATCGAACAAATTTGTGAGGAGGATAAGGTGGAGATCCATTCAATGCTTGAAAGATCAAGAGAGATGGGAGTCATTGATCTAAATCAGATCTGAATTGTCGGTTCATTTCGAGAGATCGGGTTTTGAAAGTTGGTAAAACAAGATTCAACCTTGGTTTTCAAATCCCCGGTATGTCAAAGCCGGTTGAATCTAGGTCATTGGATAACGGGACCTGTGAATCGTTGATATAGTGTAGGTGTGGTTCAGAGGTTTGGTCACCAAGGAAAAAGAGAGAATACCTTTCCAAAATCCGGAAGTGTGAATTGTCGATTCTTAGGGATATATTTGGACCTTCAGATCTTTGCATGTTGAGAGTCGATTTGGGTCAGGAAAATTTTGGGGATTCGACAATCTGGGAACAGAGGTGAAGACTTCCCCAAGGTTACGAAAGGTGAATCAACGACTAAATCTTGGTCGTTGATTTTGTGGAGGATTTGGACCGTAGATCTGTTGTCATTGTATCTTCAAGAATTGAGGATCTTGGAAGGAAAGGAGGAGTTGTTCACTGATTCTTTGAATCACGAAATCCTGAAAAATTGGGAGTTGGAACCCAATTCCTAGAGGAAGGTCACATTGAGTACATAGAACTGAGGGTGAGCACTTTCTAGGCCCTTTTTGGGTTTCATAGTTTCAAAGGTTGGGGTGTTGGAGTTGTATTTCACCAACTGCGAAATCACAAAGTGTGAGTGGTGTTGAGTTGGCACACGGTCGTAGCGTTGTGGTCGCATGGGAAGAGAGCTCGTGCTTGGTTATAGTTCGTACAGGTGGGGTTTTGCTGAAGGACCTATGGTTTTGCTTGATTGGAGGTTCTAAAAGTGAACCGAAAGAGCCATTTCAGCTCAGTGATATAAGATATCCCTAGATCAGGAGTTCAGCAGGCCCGGTTGAGGTAGGGGTTTGTGTCAGGTGGTATCAGACCCTACAATATTTGTTTCTGTAGGTGAGAGGAGATAGAAGGAAAGTTGTGATTTGAATTCTATGAGGAACATATTTAAACCATGTTGCCCAGAAGATTTCAAGAGAGACCAATGCTCGATCCAGCTGTGGAAAGGGAATTGAGAGAACTTTGTGCTCGATTAGAAGCTATGGAGACATCACAGAGACAAACAGTTGATGTTGGAGATGTTAGTGAGGCTGAAAGTGAAAATGAGGCTGGAGACGAAGGAGAAGTTTTAGCCAAAGATGTTGCAGAAGAACGTTTATTCAAAGTTGTTGCAAGAATAGGTGTCAGAGAAAATATGGGTATTCCGATGTACGAAGGCAAATTAGACATTGAGGAGCTGCTAGATTGGTTTAGAGCTCTGGATAAGTACTTATATTATGAAGATATCAAAGAGGATAAGAAAGTAAAACATGTTGTCACTAGACTTAATGGGCATGCAACATTGTGGTGGGATGAACTGCAGGTGAATAGGCATTGCAAGGGAAAACAAAGAATCAAAATATGGGATAGGATGGTCGCCAAGATGAAATCCAAATTTATACCCAGATATTACCAAATCAATTTGTTTCGAAGAATGAAAACTTTGAGACTGAAGGGAATGACAGTGAAGGAATACATTGAAGAGTTCTACAGGATAAACATTAGAGAAGGTCATCGAGAGAGTGATGATGAGAAGGTCTCCAGATATATGAATGGTCTGAGGTATGACATTCAAGATGATATGAGCATGGTAACAATCAGGAATGTGGAAGATTCCTATCAAGTTTCTTTGAAGGTAGAAGCGAAATTGGCCCAAAAGTATGGACAAAGAGGCAGAGGTAGAAGTCAGAGAAGAGGTAAAACAATTGTCCAAGAGAGAGTACAGAAGCCCAAGGAGGAAGGAAAGAAAACCCATACTCACCCGAAAAGGGGAGGAAGTTCACAAGGAAGGAAATATGATGATAGACACACTTTTCCACGAGCAAGAGGAAGAGGAAGAGGTCGAGGAGGTGAAATAAAGTGTTTTGTATGTGGAAAAACTGGACACAAATCCTTTGAATTCCCAGATAGAAAAAGAGACGGAGGCAAATCTCACATTTTAGAAGCACAAGGGAGAAATGTTGAGGCAAAAGATGTTGAAGGACCTATGGTTTTGGTTGATTAGAGGTTCTAAAAGTGAATCGGAAGAGCCATTTTAGCTTAGTGATATAAGAGATCCTTAGAACAGGAGGTCAGTAGGCCCGTTTGAGGTAGGGGTCTACGTTAAGGTCCTGATCAAAAACAATACTCTTGGGTAAGCCATGAAGTCTAACAACTTCTTTGAAAAACAGGTTTGCAATGTGAGTTGCATCACCGGTTTTCTGACATGGTATGAAATGTGCCATTTTAGAAAATATATCGACTACCACAAATATGGAATCACAACCCCTATGTTTCCTTGATAGTCCCAACACAAAATCCATGCTTATCGCATCCCACGACCTCTCTGGTATTGGAAATGGTTGATACAACCCTGTATTATGTATTTTCCCCTTTGCATGCTGGGAAATCCTACACCTGTTCATGAATTTCTTGACATCCAATCTCATTCTTGGCCAATAATATGAGCTAGTCAGTTGTGAAAAAGTATTATCATGGTTGAAGTGTCCAGCCAATCCCCCATTATGTTTTTCCTTCAAGACCCTATATTATCTATTTTCCCCTTTGCATGCTGGCAAATCCTACACCTGTTCACGAATTTCTTGACATCCAATCTCATTCCTGGCCAATAATATGAGCTAGTTAATTGTGCGAAAGTATTATCATGGTTGAAGTGTCCAGCCAATCCCCCATTATGTTTTTCCTTCAAGAGGTTTTCTGTCATAGATCATTTCGGTATGCACGATTGATTTCCTCTGAATAACAGTCCATCTTGAATCAAGTATTTAGTCCATTGACTTCTATCTCCAAGAACTGGATTCTAACATGCTTCATAAGCATCCTTGAAATATACACCATCTTTGTACATCTCCTTGAGATTGTCAAAACCTAAGGTTTTCACTCTAAACTCCTACAGAATCAAACATTTCCTGCTCAATGCATCAACAACCTTGTTAGCAATTCAAAAAATGTGCTTTATAACAAAAGTAAAGTTCTGCATAAATTCAACCCATTTTTCATGTTTCTAGTTCAATTTCTCATGTTTGGTTATAAACTATAGGGAATGATTGCCGCTATACAACACAAACTCTTTTGGGACCAAGTAGTGTCTCCACTTCTTTAGCGCTTGTATGATTGCATAAAACTCTTTATCATACGTGGAATATTTCATCTTGGTCTCATTCAGCTTCTCACTGAAGTATACAACTGGTCTATTGTCTTGACTCAATACCTCTCCAAAATGTTTTGCTAAAGTCTGGCAGAACCAGAAGTGGCTATTCAATTATCTTATCTTTTAGCAACTTGAAACTTTTCTCCACTTCTTCTATCCAATGAAAAGATTTGTGTCTTTTCTTGACTGTGTCCATCATTGGTGTACATATCCCACTGAAGTTTCTGATGAACTTCCTGTAAAAAATAGCTAATCCATGGAAGATTCTGACTTCAAAGATACTCCTTGGTGATTGCCAATCTTTGATGGCTCTTACCTTCTTGGGATCCATATTTAACTCATTCACAGAGATCACAAAACCTAAGTAAATGAGTTTTGTCTTCATGAAAGATGACTTTTTCAAATTTATAAATAATTTATCTTGTTGTAACCTGCTCATTACTGCAGTTAAATGCTTCAAATGTTCCCCTTCAGTCTTACTAAAGATCAGTATATCATCAAGATATACGATTACAAACTTTCCAATGAAATCCTTCAATACTTCGTTCATCAATCTCATAAAATTACTGGGTGCATTCGTCAAGCCAAACGGCGTGGAAATCCATTCATATAACCCTTCATTCATCTTGAATGTTGTCTTCCATTCATCACCTTCCCTCATCCGAATCTGATGATATATTCTTTTAAAATCATTTTTTGAAAAAACAATTGCTCCACTCTGTTAGAACCCTATATAATAGGGAATCGGTGTTCTGAATTATATTTATCTTTTTCAGGCATACGTGTTCGCTCATGACGCATGGCGAAGGCAGCGGAAAGCACCCGACACTGACCAAGCATAAGATGGATGCTTGCGCGCGAACTTCAAAGCGAGTTTTGGTGCATTTTTTAGCAAAATTGGGAATTGGTTTGAAAGGCAAAAAATTGTGACTCTTGTGGGTCAAAGGTAAAGTTGGGTTCATTAGCCTAATGTGGGTTTTATAATCTATGTTTGGTGACTTTTAAAAAAAAATTGCCCCTCGGCCTTTGCTTCTATGTAGAGCTTTATGAAAAATTTGACAATATTTTTAGCAAAACGATTATGTTGGCCTAGGGCTAACCTCCCTGACTAATCAACACCACAAACCAACAGCAAACACACAAGCCAGCGCCAAAGTCAACACCAAACACCAAGAATAGCTTCGGGCTCACTTCATCGTATTGCTATGTGGCTATTGGCATATATTAATACACATTTACGTTTCCTCCTTATGAATGTGGGATTAGTCCCCCGAAATTTAAAAATAAAAAATAAAAACGAGTCACTCTGTGAGCCCAGGTGTTGACCACAGCTTATGTGTCGAGCAATGGCTAGGCGACTGCGCAGGTGTCCGAGGGGTGTACTAGTCCCCGCATTATATACCCATTTATCTCTTAGACCGCCTGCTCATCGTTGCAACACAGCCACATACAGAAGATGGGATGCACCAGAGAAGAATCCCGTGAAAAGGTTTATTATACAACTTCAAATTGGCAGTCAATCTAAACAGAGTGAGCCACCTGCACAACTATTTCGAGTCAGTGAATAAAAGCTGGGACAATTGAGCATGTTTTATTTTTTTTGTTACATAACTTCCAGATGTATCTTCTTCTTCTTGATAAACGCGGGACTTTGATATTGAGGCGGCTATGTGCTCTCTTTGATGTTGAACGTGTATATCGAGAATTGTTTACTATATTGGAAAAAGAAACTAATTTAGATTTTGCCAGAGTCATGATTGAGGCACTAAATCTAATCCTGTTTAATGCATCTGAGTTGGAAGAGTTTCGGGCACTTCTAAAACACAAATCTGGAAAGCCGTTACAGAGGCCTTATTTATGGTACCTTCAATTCTTCCTCAGATTGGGAAATTTCTCTCAAGAATAAGATAGAGGATAGTCGCTCCAGGGAGGAATTCCCTTCTCTTGATGTGAACTATTCTATAGACAACAGATAGATGTTGAATTGAGAATCCCAAGTGAAACTGTTTACAGTGGGGAAGCTTGCAACACCAGTGGAGCATGCCAGACCGAGAATCCTCGTATACAGTCTGGTTGGCTGAGAAACTAGATGCAATAAGAGAGGGGTAGTCGACCAAGATGGAGAGGACGATATTTTGAGAGTAAAGAACAAGGGAAAATTGGGTTGCATTGTAACAAGGACCAAGAATATACTCAACAGGCTGACTCAAAGAGTTATGGTGTGGATAAATTTCAAATTGTACAGGAGATGCGAGAACTGGTGACCAAGGGTATGGTTGTGAAGGTTGTTCATGAAATTAAGGATTGGAATCCTCATTTTTTTTGAGCAAAATCCTATTCTGTTATTTCAACTGAAGCAGGTAGTAATGGAATCTGAAGCATTGTGCTTATGTTTTAAGCTAATACGTGTAAGATTACTACTATCATTCCGAAGTTTCGGAAGCCTTCAGATTATTGCCTGTTGTTTATTCAGGTGGAGTTCTTTAAGTTGGTAGAGGATGGGAATTATGCGGGGGCTCTCAGAGTGGCATGCTCTGACTTGGGTCCACTTGCTGCAAGTTATCAAAATTTGCTCAAACCTTTGAAAGAGACACTGCTGGCCTTGGCAATACTAGAGGAGAGTGCATCAGTAAAACACATTCCGCTGAATATTGTTGCTACTTCTCTCCAGGAAGCTTATGAGGAGTTCAAGCGGGTACTATTGGCTTTTATATATGACAAGGACGACCAAACTTCACCAGTGGCAGAAGAGTGGTCTGAAAAAAGGAGATCTGAGTTAGCAGCCTTAGTGGTATCAACAATGAAAGCACGTCTACGGGCTTGTGATCCATTCTTTTCACAGACACTAAAATATCTGCTAAGTGTACACAATGGATACTACTACTGCCAATCTTTTACATCCACAATTTCTCATATTAGCAAGAAATTGCTTTTAGAAGAACGGGATCCTCCTGCAACACTTCAAGAGTCATTATATGAAGCTCCTCGGTTCAAGGAGGTTGATGTACAAGCCCTTGCACATGCAGTGGGGTTTTCAAGACAGGGTGCAATTGACAGTTTGAGATACACAGATGGTGATTTGTTTGCATCGTTTCAGAATGAACTGAGTCGAATGAAATTGAATGTGCCAATGGTTGATGAGCTGGTTCACGGATATGGTATTTGAAGCATCGTTCAAATGAAACTGGCAGTCGAGGGCATATGGAAATTTAATTTCATGAATGACAAATGGAAAATATCCCGGCGTTTAGGTGTTGGTTGAACCATCTGGCAGAACAAAGAAGTCAGTTACAGGGAACACATGGCAAGAGGGTATAGCACTGATCCTCCAACTGGCAGCCAGTCTCAAACAACCTCCAACATTCAATTGATTTTGCATCTATCTGTTTTAATGCTCTTAGAGTGGATTTGCCAGCAAATCCTAACCAACGCCATATGTTCTAACAGCAGTTAACCAAATCGATTTTCCTGAGATTTACTGTCTTGTTTGTTATAGGAGATAGCCTACAGGTGTCAAAAGCATTAAAGCATTGTAACTATTATCTATTTTTATAAAATAGAGGCAGAGTGCGAGTCTTGGAAAGGCTGGGGGATTTGTTTATTATTTATCGAGATGTAAAAGACTAGAAGGGGGTTCGACCTGTGAGGTTCGACCTGTGAGTTTCGACTGGGCTGAGAGGAGAGGGTTTCGACCTGTGTGAGAGGTCTCAACCTGTAATTTTCATTTTTCTTTGCTGGAGCATGGGCTATGTATGACCAGATGATATTTTTTGTAATATTTAGATGATCAATCAACAATGAGCATGTTTTCTTTTATAGGATTCCTATGTGGTGATATTGGTGGTTTTTTTATCTGTTTAATGTTTTTCTTGTGATCATTATGCTTGTTTTTAGTTCTTATTATCAGAAGGAAAGTAATAGAAGTGAAATTTATCAGTAGATACTCTGCCTCTGAGATTTTGATGATCTTTATGTTTTCTACTAAAGCTTAGTTCAGGAATTCTTAGCTGCTCCTGTGCCTGGCTTTTACCTCCCCTACTTCTTCCTCAAACCGACACCATCAAAACTTAATTCAATCCAATATTGCTGCTACCTTTCCCTGTGAAAGAGCTTGGTCCAGATCTGAGATGTGAATCACATTATTAAGCACAGACCCCATTTTCCCAATGGTCCTCCTTCCTGTCCCAAACTGACCATTTAAAAATCAAAACCCTATACTTTTATAGCTAGCCTAACATCCATCTCTTATTAACCAAGTTAAATATAAAAGAGAGATCCCTCTCTGAGTCTTGGAGGGCTAGATCCAAGACTCGAAGCGGTTCGAGGTTACCTCTGTGATTGCCTCAACAGCCTTAGGCAAATTACAGAGCGCTAACACACTCAAGAAATCCATCAAGTCATCCATCCTAGGTAAAGGAAATCTATACCTGATGGTGATTTTGTTTATAGCCCTCAAATCTGTACACATACTCCAGCCACCATCTTTCTTTGGGCTTAACACTGTTGGTACAGTGCATAGACTCAAACTTTCCCTAATCAACCCTTTGTCCATCAAATCCTAGACATGTCTCTTGAACTCTTTGTTCTCCTGCGACGTCAATCTATACGTTTCTTTGTTTGGTAAAAATGCTCTAGGTATAAGTTCAATGTGATGACTTATGCTCCTAATGGGCAACAACAAACAAGGTAATTCATCCACCACTATATTAGCAAAATTCTCCAGCAGTTCCTGAATTCCCTCAAGTAGGTCATCCATCGAAGTACTATTCAAGATGACTCTAGGTTATCTAACCACAACAAACTACATTTCTTCATCTTTCTTGACTTCATTAAGAAGTTCCTTCCCACTCATGAGATGTATGGTATTTCTCACCTTTGTTTTTACTTCCTTGTCTTTAATTGGCAGCAACATATGCATCCTACCATTCTTCTCCAAGGTGTAAGTATTCTTTCTCCCATCATGAATAACATTTTTGTCATATTTCCAAGGTCTCCCCAACAAAAGATGACAGACATCCATGGGAATAACATCACATAAAATTTCATCCTTATATCCCTCTATCTTAAACTCAACTAAACATTGTTTAGTGATAGTTACCTGGTGCCCTTTTTGTAACCATGAAAATTTATACCGACTCGGGTGTGAAACTATTTCCAATTCTAGATTCTCCACCATCTCTGTCGATACTAGATTATCTATGCTCCCACTATCAACTATTACCTTACATACCCTATCCTTGGTCTTGCAAGTAGTCCTAAATAAACTATTCCTCTGGAATGGATTTTCTATCTCTTTCTCTGACTTTAAGAGACTCTTCCTCATCATCAAGCACCTTTCTCCAGTTGGGAAAGTGAAGAAAACATCTAGAAACATGGACAGGATTCCATGAATTTTTCAGCCGAGGGAGTATGATGCAGGAGCATCGTAAGAAAGCCAAAAAAGAAAGCGCAAAAGTGGAAGATAGTTGGAAATGCACAAGTGCACATTTTGAGAATGTTTTGAATTGGAATCATAGAACATTTAATGAAATATATCGAGAGGATCTTCATTTATGTTTTGAATCCTGTAATATAGATCATGAGCATTTCTCTCATCTGTCAGATAAGGAGGAATTTATTGTAATGAATGTTTAGTATATAGCTTTTAATTCTATTAAGATAGCTTAGAGAAGAGAGAGGGAAAAACTCAAGAAGACTCTCTCATTTGTAATAATTATTATGGTAATTTACTATTGAATATTTAGAGAGCAGAGAGGACTAGATAATTAGAAGTTGTATGACAAATAGCTATTTATATTGGACCATGTACAGAAGCACTGTATTTATATAGAAATACTTTGATCCAAATTTCATGGTGTGTCATGGTTGCTATATTTATCTATTGAATGGTATATTTACAGTTGAGTTATGTTCTTTGTTATGAATTTTGTTTCAATGCCATGTGTGTATGTATTCTATTTATTTCAAGGTGAATGTATGAATTCTTTGAGAGGAGAATTATAAGTTTCAATTGTTTCTCTTCGTGAGAAATCCTGTAAGGAGTGCAGTGAGAGTCTAGAAGGAGTACGTTGACAAGATTTTGAGTTTTATCTCAGACATCTCAGGAGGGATAGCATTAACTTATACCAGGAGAAGTGAGAGTGTGACACAGAACCATGCAAGGAGTGCGCAGGCTAAGGAGATTGTTATATTTCTTCAACTCAACGGAGTGGTTGAAGAACCTCTGTTGCAAAGAGGGAATCATTGGATAACCGAGGGTTATTGTGAATACGTGCAAGGTGTGTGTGTGAGATTCTTTAGAATCCAAAAGTTTTCAAAAGGAACAAGCTCTGGGAGGATAGCCTTGCTCAAAAACTTAAAAAGGAGGACGAAAGTTGTAGTCTCTTGGGGAAAGAAAGTTCAAAGAGTTGGTGTCGAGTTAATTGGTCGGGACTCATTGAGATCTGAATGGACGGAAAAAAAATTCAAGGGTGAAGTGTCGATTTTCCATGAGCTGTTGGATCGAACAGAGTTGCAAGGAGGATAAGGTGGAGATCCATTTAGTGCTTTAAATATCAAGAGATATGGGAGTCATTGATCTAAATCAGATCTGAACCGTTGGTTTTCAAATCCCCAGTACACAAAAGCTAGTTGAATCTAGGCCATTGGATAACGAGACCTATGAACTGTCGATCTAATGTAGGTGTGGTTCAGAGGTTTGGTCACTAAGGAAAAGGAGTGAATACCTTTCCAAAATGTCGAAGTGCAAATCGTTGATTCACAGGGATAGATTTGGACCATCATATCTTGGCATGTCGAGAGCCATTGATATGGGTCACGCAAATTTCGGGGATTCAAGAATCACGAAATAGAGGTGAAGAATTCCCCAAGGTCG
Organism: Picea sitchensis; assembly: GCA_010110895.2. Taxonomy (NCBI): domain Eukaryota; kingdom Viridiplantae; phylum Streptophyta; class Pinopsida; order Pinales; family Pinaceae; genus Picea; species Picea sitchensis. Next base: position 27,155 of record SNQJ01S0084836.1, read on the forward strand.
TGAAAGGTGAATCATCGACTAAATCTTGGTCGTTGATTTTTTGAAGGATCTAGACCGTAGATATGGGGTCATTGGATCTTCGAGAACCAGGGATCTTGGAAAGAAAGGAGGAGTTGTCCGCTGAATTTACGAATCACAAAATCCCAAACAATTGGGAGATGGAACACAATTCCTAGAGGAAGGTCACATCGAGTACATAGAACCAAGGTTAGCGCTTGCTAGGCCCTTTTAGGGTTTTAGATTTTTGAAGGTTGGGGTGTTGGAGTTGTATTCTGCCAACATTTCCAAATTCGTAAAGTGCGTGTGGTGTTGAGTTGGCACATGGGCATAGCACACTGGTCACGTGGGAAGAGAGCTCATGCCTGGTGATAGTTCACGCAGGTGGGGTTTTGTTGAAGGACCTATGGGTTTGGTCGATTGGAGGTTCTAAAAGTGAACCCGAAGAGCCATTTCGGCTCAGTGATATAAGAGATCCTTAGACCGGGAGGTTAGCAGGCCCGATTGAGGTAGGGGTCTGCGTCACTAAACTTTTTGACTAACGATGTTTCATATTAGGACCACAAAATATACATGCAAATTTACCCTATGTTTGAAGACCTGCAAGAGATGGATTAATGTGACTTATTAATATACGAAAGGATTATTTAAAAAGCATGCATGATATATTCAATTAATTATATATTATTAAAGTGTGCAATATGGAACATTACATACCACACAAATGTGTTAGTCCTAGGGCATCATGAATTGTCCATGAAAGTATTCCATGGCATTCAAATATCTTCTACCCAATTGGTTTACAAATGTCATACATAGTGATGCCCTCCCATGATCTAGGGGATAAAAAAAACAGCTCAAAAATCAAAGTTATTGAAATTGATCGAAAACAGATTCATTGCATTGCTCTCATCCACACGATCCCAACACAACTTGAACAAGCTCAGACAGAGTCAATATGGCTGAGATATCAAATTTTTTCCACTTTTCCAAACAGGAAAAATGTTGATTGTGCAATTTTTCCAGACTTCTTCCAAACAGAAAAATGTTACTCTGTACCCATATATCCTCAGATAGGCCACGGAAGCTAACCGCACAAACCGCATGTCGACTACAGGCAACGTACAAGCTGACTAGGTAAATGATGTGGCAACTGATTTGTCAGCTAAGAGGGTAGGGATGTGGACCAATCCATGGCTTACATGTGTCATGTTTGAAGGAGAATGAAAGGGTACCACGTGTCCCAGCCAAGGGTTGCCACGTGGCACCCCATATTTGGTTGATGCGTCAAAAGTTTGTTGGATTCCATAGGGTTCAAACCTGGGACCTCCATGGTGAGCAAAGTATTCACACAAGCTGAGCCACCAAACTTCCTACACTTGTTCCTTAACCACTATACCTTAAAACTAATATTTGAGCTTGAATGGAGGTTCGGTTGGGTGGATAAAGGGCCAGGGCTTAGCCCCATCCCTTGGTCACTCTATACACCATCCATTACCATATGACTAGAGCATGGACTTTCCAAGGATCAAATGACGGGTGCGTGAATTTAGGTCGACACTCAGCCACATGGGGCCAGGCGGCCAAGTGCGCTTCCCATTAAGGAGTTAATCACTCTAACTGTGCAACATTTAGCTCAAATTTTGGAACAATGCATGCAGTGATGGGTTTTGGAATGGGAAGCAAAAATATGTTAGGTTCATTCACACAGAGGTGCACTTTCACATGTAGGTACAACATGTTATTGGGAAAAACTTCCAGGAAGTGTATTTTTCTCAATTTTTGGCCAAACCAGGTGCAGGAAGAGCCCAACTGGGGGTTTTTGGACATTCAGGAGCCATTGAAGACATCTATTTTTCATTATGAGCATTGTAAAGAACTTATTTTGACACTTTGAGCATATAATGAAAATTATCCATTGGAAGCTGGACTAGGAGATGTAGCCCAAGCGAGGGGTGAACTCCTTTATCATTTTGTTGTGTTATGTGCTTACTTTTGATGGTTGTTTATGTCTTTCTATGATGTTCATTTTAAGTAAAAACTCATTAATTTTACATGCTTACAACTTGATCCAATTGCCTAAGACATATTAATATTTCACTTGCAAATTTGTATACACGAACATTTTTCATTTTCAGATCAAGTCGGTATCAAAGCAAAGGTTTTTGAAGGTTTGATTGTTTGCAATTGTTTGTTTTCTAATGCTTACAAGGTTGAGGATATCAAGAGGAGCAGGTCAACTTGTAGATAGCTTTTAATTCTAATAGGATAGCTTAGAGAAGAGAGAGGGAAAAAGTCAAGAAGACTCTCTCGTTTGTAATAATTATTATGGTAATTTATTGTTGAAGATTTAGAGAGCAAAGAGGAGTAGATAATTAGAAGTTGTATGACAAATAGCTATTTCTATTGGACCATGTACAGAAGCACTAGATTTATATAGAAATACTTTGATCCAAATTTCATGGTGTGTCATGGTTGCTATATTTATCTATTGAATGGTATATTTACAGTTGAGTTAGGTTCTCTGTTATGCATTTTGTTTCAATGCTATGTGTGTATGTATTCTCTTTATTTCATGGTGAATGTATGAATTCTTTGAGAGGATAAGTATAAGTTTCTATTGTTTCTCTTCATGAGAAATCTTGTAAGGAGTGCAGTGAGAGTCTGCAAGGAGTGCGTTGACAAGATTCTGAGTTTTATCTCAGAAATCTCAGGAGGGATAGCATTAACTTATACCAGGAGAAGTGAGCGTTTGGCATAGAACCATGCAAGGAGTGCACAGGCTAAGGATATTGTTATATTTCTTCAACTCAATGGAGTGGTTGAAGAACCTCTATTGCAAGGAATGCATAAAGCGGGAATCGTTGGATAACCGAGGGTTATTGTGAAGACGTGCAAGGTGTGTGCGTGAGATTCTTTAGAATCCAAAAGTTTTCAAAAGGAACAAGATCTGGGAGGATAGCATTGCTCGAAAAATTCAAAAGGAGGACAAAAGTTGCAGTCTCCTGGGGAAAGAAATTTCAGAGAGTCAGTGTCAAGTTAATTGGTCGGGACTCATTGAGATCTGAATGGATGGCAGAAAACTTCAAGGTTGAAGTGTCAATTTTCCATGAGCCGTTGGATCAAACAGAGTTGTGAGGAGGATAAGGTGGAGATCCATTTAGTGCTTTAAATCTCAAGAGATATGGGAGTCATTGATCTAAATCAGATCTGAACCGTCAGTTCATTTTGAGAGATCGGGTTTAGCAAGTTGGGAATACAAGGTTCAGCCTTGGTTTTCAAATCCCCAGTACGCAAATGCCGATTGAATCTAGGCCGTTGGATAACGAGACCTATGAACCGTCTATCTAGTGTAGGTGTGGTTCAGAGGTTTGGTCACCAAGGAAAAGGAGTGAATAACTTTCCAAAATCCCGAAGTGCGAATTGTTGATTCGCGGGGATAGATTTGGACCATCAGATCTTGGCATGTCGAGAGACGTTGATTTGGGTCAAGCAAATTTTGGGGATTCAAGAATCACGAAACAGAGGTGAAGAATTCCCCAAGGTCGTGAAAGGTGAATCGTTGACTAAATCTTGGTCGTTATTTTGCGAAGGATCTAGACCATAGATCTGGGGTCATTGGATCTTTGAGAAGCAGGGATCTTGGAAGGAAAGGAGGATTTGTTCGTTGAAGTTATGAATCGTGAAATCCCAAAAAATTGGGAGATGGAACCCAATTCCTACAGGAAGGTCACATCGAGTACATAGAACTGAGGGTTAGTGCTTGCTAGGCCCTTTCTGGGTTTCATAGTTTTGAAGGTTGGGGTGTTGGAGTTGTATCCTGCCAACATTTCCGAATTCGTAAAGTGCGAGTGGTGTTGAGTTGGCACACGGACATAGTACCCTGGTTGCATGGGAAGAGAGCTCATGCCTAGTGCTAGTTCACACAGACAGGGTTTTGCTGAAAGACCTATGGTTTAGGTCAATTGGAGGTTCTAAAAGTGAACCCGAAGAGCCATTTCGGCTTAGTGATATAAGATATCCTTAGACCAAGAGGTCAGCAGGCCTGGTTGAGGTAGGGGTTTGCATCACTAAACTTTTTGACTAACGATATTTCATATTAGGACCACAAAATATACATGCAAATTTACCCTTTGTTTGAAGACCTGCAACATATGGATTAATGTGACTTATTAATATAGGAAAGGATTATTTAAAAAGCATGCATGGTATATTCAATTAATTATATATTATTAAAGCGTGAAATATGGAATGTTACATACCACACAAAAATGTTTTAGTCCTCGGGCATCACGAATTGTCCATAAAATTATTCCATGGCATTGAAATATCTTCTACCCAATTGGTTTACAAATGTCATACATAGTGATGCCCTCCCATGATCTAGGGGATAAAAAAAACAGCTCAAAAATCAAAGTTATTGAAATTGATCTAAAACAGATTCATTGCATAGCTCTCATCCACACGATCCCAACACAACCTGAATGAGCTCAGACCAAGTCAATATGGTTGAGATATCAATTTTTTTCCACTTTTCCAAATAGGTAAAATGTTGATTATGCAGTCCATACAGTCCGTATAGGCCATGCGACAACTAACCGTACAACTGTATAGGATGACTAGGTAAATGACGTGGAAACTAATTTGTAAGCTAAGTTGGTAGGGACGTGGGCCAATCCATGGCTTACATGTGTCATGTTTGAAGGCGAATGAAAGGGTGCCACGTGTCCCAGCCAAGGGCTTCCACGTGGCACCCCGTATCTGGTTTATGCATCAAAAGTTTGTTGGATTCCATAGGGGTCAAACTCGGGACCTCCATGGGGAGCAAAGTATTTACACAGGCTGAGCCACCAAACTACCTACACTTGTTCCTTAACCACTATAACTTAAAACTAATATTTGAGTTTGAATGGAGGTTCGGTCTGGTGGATAAAGGGCCAGGGCCTAGCCCCATCCCTTGGTCACACTATACACCGCCCATTACCATATGACTAGAGCATGGACTTTCTAACGATCAAATGACGAGTGCATGAATTTAGGTCGACACTCAACCACATGGGGAAAGGCGACCAAGTGCTCTACCCATTAAGGAGTTAATCACTCTAATGGTGCGACATTTTGCTCAAATTTTGGAACAATGCATGCAGTGATGGGTTTTGGAATGGGAAGCACAAAGATGCCAAGTTCATTCACATGGAGGTGTTCTTTCGCGAGTAGGTACAACATGTTATTGGGAAAAATTTCCAGGAAGTGTACTTTTCTAAATTTTTGGCCAAACTAGGTGCAAGAAGAGCCTAGCTAGGGGTTTTTGGTCATTCAGGAGCCATTAAAGACATCTATTTTCATTATGAGCATTGTAAAGAACTTATTTTGAAACTTTTATCATATAATGAAAATTATCCATTGGAAGATGGACTGGGAGATGTAGCCCAAGAGAGGGGTAAACTCCTTTATCATTTTGTTGTGTTATGTGCTTACTTTTGATGGTTGTTTATGTCTTTTTATGATGTTCATTTAAGTAAAAACTCATTAATTTTACGTGCTTGCAACTTGATCCAATTTCCTAAGACACATTAATATTTCACTTGCAAATTTGTATACACAAACATTTTTCATTTTCAGATCAAGTCGGTATCAGAGCAAAGGTTTTTGAAGGTTAGATTGTTTGCAATTGTTTTTTTTTTTCAGATGCTTACAAGGTTGAGGATCTCAAGAGGAGAAGGTCAACTTGTAGATAGATTTTAATTCTAATAAGATAGCTTAGAGAAGAGAGGGAAAAACTCAAGAAGACTCTCGTTTGTAATAATTATTATGGTAATTTACTGTCGAAGATTTAGAGAGCAGAGAGGAGTAGATAATTAGAAGTTGTATGACAAATAGCTATTTCTATTGGACCATGTACAAAAGCATTGGATTTATATAGAAATACTTTGATCCAAATTTCATGGTGTGTCATGGTTGTTGTATTTATCTATTGAATGATATATTTATAGTTGAGTTATGTTCTTTGTTATGCATTTTGTTTCAATGCTATGTGTGTATGTATTCTCTTTATTTCATGGTGAATGTATGAATTCTTTGAGACGAGAAGTATAAGTTTCAATTGTTTCTCTTTGTGAGAAATCCTGTAAGGAGTGCAGTGAGAGTCTACAAGGAGTGCGTTGACAAGATTCTGAGTTTTATCTCATAAAGCTCAGGAGGGATAGTGTTAACTTATACCAGGAGAAGTGAGAGTGTGGCACAAGAACCATGCAAGGAGTGCATAGGCTAAGGAGATTGTTATATTTCTTCAACTCAATGGAGTGGTTGAAGAATCTCTATTGCAAGGAGTGCATAGAGAGGGAATCGTTGGATAATCGAGGGTTATTGTAAAGACGTGCAAGGTGTGTGCGCGAGATTATTTAGAATCCAAAAGTTTTCAAAAGGAATAAGCTCTAGGAGGATAGCGTTTCTCGAAAATTTCAAAAGGAGGAGGAAAGTTACAGTTGCCTGGGGAAAGAAATTTTAGAGAGTCTGTATCGAGTTAATTGGTCGAGACTCATTGAGACTCATGGTGAAGTGTCGATTTTCCGTGAGTTGTTGGATCAAACAGAGTTGTGAGGAGGATAAGGTGGAGATCCATTTAGTGCTTTAAATCTCAAGAGATATGGGAGTCATTGATCTGAATAAGATTTGAACCATCGGTTCATTTTGAGAGATTGGGTTTCGCAAGTTGGGAAAACAAGGTTCAGCCTTGGTTTTCAAATCCTCGGTACGCAAAAGCCGATTGAATCTAGGCCATTGGATAATGGGACCTATGATTCGTCGATCTAGTGTAGGTGTGGTTCAAAGGTTTGGTCACCAAGGAAAAGGAGTGACTACCTTTCTGAAATCCCGAAGTGCGAATTGTCGATTCGCAGGGATAGATTTGGACCATTAGATCTTGGTGTGTCGAGAGTCGTTGATCTGGGTCAGGCAAATTTTGAGGATTTGAGAATCAAGAAACAGAGGTGAAGAATTCCCCAAGGTCGTGAAAGGTGAATTGTTGACTAAATCTTGGTCGTTGATTTTGCGAAGGATCTGGATCGTAGATTTGGGGTCATTGGATCTTCGAGAATAGGGGATCTTGGAAGGAAAGGAGGAGTTGTTCGCTAAATTTATGAATCATGAAATCCCAAACAATTGGGAGAAGGAACCCAATTCCTAGAGGAAGGTCACATCGATTACATAGAACCGAGGGTTAGCGCTTGCTAGGACCTTTTTGGGTTTCAAAGTTTTGAAGGTTGGGGTGTTGGAGTTGTATCCTGCCAACATTTCCAAATTCGTAAAGTGTGAGTGGTGTTGAGTTGGCACATGGTCGTAGTACCCTGGTCGCATGGGAAGAGAGCTCATGCCTGGTGCTAGTTTGCACAAGTGGGGTTTTGTTGAAGTACCTATGGTTTTGGTTAATTGGAGGTTCTAAAAGTGAACCTGAAGAGCCATTTCGGCTCAGTGATATAAAAGATCCTTAGACTGGGAGGTCAACAGGCCCGGTTGAGGTAGGGGTCTACGTCACTAAACTTTTTGACTAACGATATTTCATATTAGGACCACAAAATATACATGCAAATTTACCCTTTGTTTGAAGACCTGCAACAAATGGATTAATGTGACTTATTAATATACGAAAGGATTATTTAAACAACATGCATGATATATTCAATTAATTATATATTATTAAAGCGTGCAATATGGAATGTTACATACCACACAAATGTGTTAGTCCTAGGGCATCATGAATTTTCCATAAAAGTATTCCATGGCATTGAAATATATTCTACCCAATTGGTTTACAAATGTCATACATAGTGATACCCTCACATGATCTAGGGGATTAAAAAAACAACTCAAAAATCAAAGCTATTGAAATTGATCGAAAATAGATTCATTGCATATCTCTCATCCACACGATCCCAACACAAATTGAACTATCTCAGACATAGTCAATATGGATGAGATATCAAATTTTTTACACTTTTTCAAATAGGCAAAAGGTTGATTGTGCAGTCCATACAGTCCATATAGGCCACGCGGAAGCTAACTGTACAACTATACAGGCTGACTAGGTAAATGACGTGGCAACTGATTTGTCAGTTGAGTTGGTAGGGACGTGGACCAATCCATGGATTACATGTATCATGTTTGAAGGCGAATGAAAGGGTGCCACATGTCCCAGCCAAGGTCTTCCACGTGGCACCCCATATCTGGTTGATTCATCAAAAGTTTGTTGGATTCCGCAGGGGTTAAACCTGGGACCTCCATGGGGAGAAAAGTATTCACACAGGCTGAGCCACCAAACTACCTACACTTGTTCCTTAACCATTATACCTTAAAACTAATATTTGAGTTTGAATGGAGGTTTGGTCATGTGGATAAAGGGCCAGGGCCTAGTCCCGTCCCTTGGTCACACTATACACCATCCATAACCATATGACTAGAGAATGTACTTTCCAACGATCAAATGACATGTGCATGAATTTAGGTTGACACTCAACCACATGGGGCCATGTGGCCAAGTGCTCTGCCCATTAAGGCATTAATCACTCTAACAGTGCGACATTTTGCTCAAATTTTGGAACAATGCATGCAGTATCAGGTTTTGGAATGGGAAGCACAAAGATTCCAGGTTCATTCACACAGAGGTGCACTTTCACGAGTAGGTACAACATGTTATTGGGAAATACTTCCAGGAAGTGTATTTTTCTCAATTTTTGACCAAACTAGGTGCAGGAAGAGCCCAGCTAGGGGTTTTTGGACATTCAAGAGCCATTGAAGACATGTGTTTTTCATTATGAGCATTGTAAAGAACTTATTTTGTCACTTTGAGCATATAATGAAAATTATCCATTGGAAGATGGACTAGGAGATGTAGCCCAAGAGAGGGGTGAACTCCTTTATCATTTTGTTGTGTTATGTGCTTACTTTTGATGGTTGTTTATGTCTTTTTATGATGTTCATTTTAAGTAAAAACTCATTAATTTAACGTTCTTGCAACTTGATCCAATTGCCTAAGACACATTAATATTTCACTTGCAAATTTGTATACACAAACATTTTTCATTTTCAGATCAAGTCGGTATCAAAGAAAAGGTTTTTGAAGGTTTGATTGTTTACAATTGTTTGTTTTCAGATGCTTACAAGGTTGAGGATCTTAATAGGAGAAGGTCAACTTGTAAATCCAAGTTCTCAACTTTCAATAAGGAGAACTATACATTCACCTCAAGCTTGAAGGAGGCGTTCACCAAGTATGTCTCATGAGGAGAGTCATGAAATCGCTACTTCAGAAGATGAAATTTTCAATAAATCCTTTTATGATATGACAAAAATGGTGAAAGATTTATTTGAAGAAAGGAATGCAAGGTTGCAATGTGAAAGCTCAAATCCTCCAAGAGGTAATGAATATAGGGGTGATAAAACTCCAAAAGGAAATGGAGGGAATGGTGATACACCACCTCCTTCACCTCCAACTTCCACTTCTTCTACCATTTCACAACCACCTCCAAATTCTTGAAAATAACCTGGTAAAGTTCCTCCACAAACTCCTTTTCTTAAGCTTGATATTAAGTTTGAATTACCTATGTACAATGGAGAGGTAAATTATGAGAAATTGGATAATTGGATTCATCAAATTAAAGTTTATTGTAGGATACAAATAATCCAAGATGATGAAACTAAGATTAAGCTTGCTTCTCTTAGATTGGAAAGTGCAACACTCATTCGGTGGGTATCCAAAACTCAAGAGGACATGAAGAAACATGGTAAAGTTTTATCCTCTTGGAATGATTTTATTGTTGCAATTAAAAGGAAATTTTATCCACTAGCATACATGCAAAAAGTTATTATGGATTGGAAAACATTTAGGCAAGCTAAAGGGAATAGTGTGCAAAGATACACTCAAGAATTTAGAAGAAGAACTTTGATTTTGGGTATAGATTTATCTTCTCAAGAAAATTTACTCAAATACATTAGAGGATTGCATAACTATTTGAGACACACAACTCTCATTTTTATCCCTACAAATCTAGATGAATGTTCTGTACAGGAAACTCATTTAGAAGCAAGAGCGAAGAATGCTCCTCAATAGGGAGGCAAGAAGCCATTTTTTAATGGAGACAAGGGAAAGAGGAAATTCAAAGGAAATGGAAAGAAAAATGCTTCAGTCAAGAAAGAGGGAGAGAAACTCTCATGTAAACACTATTCAAAATATGGCCATGATGAAGACCATTGTTGGAAACTTCATCCTGAAATGAGACTCAAAAATTTCAACAGCAAAACTAAACAAAACAAAAATCACAGCCATGGGATTTCAAGGTAAGGACTCTATTGCCAGTACTAGTTCTACAAGTAGTAGCCTCAATGAAACTCAACATGAAAAAGAAATAATAAAGATTTTCCACATAAGGGTAATTTCAAAGCATACAAAGATAGATACTCTATTCATATTGGATCTGAAGCAAACCTCATTTCTTAAGACACGGTCAAGAAATTGCATTTGGAAACTAATCCTCATCCTGAACCATATCCTCTAGGTTGGATATGTGACAATGCCAAATTGCATGTGAAAAGAATATGTAAACTTATATTTTCCATCACTGCAACCATTATAGATGAGGTAGATCTCAATGTTATTCCATTGGATATTTGTGGTTTTGTGTTGGGAATCCCATATTTATATGATAGGAGAGCCATATTTCATTCTCATGAGATCAAATATCATTTGTTTAAAAATGGATTTGAGTACATTATTAGAGAACATACATAGAATTTGAATTTGTTACTTGTAAATGCTGGACAAATGAAGAGATTAGTCAATGCTAGTAAGAACTTTGTACTCTTGATGATCAAACCCAAAGACAATGTTGAAAAAAAATAAATTCCAAGGTTGTGATGCAAAGTTAAAATTTGATTTGTATGAGGTTGTTAACCAATATCATGAGATGTTTCAAGAACCAAAAGGATATCCTCCTAAAAGAGGTATCCAACATGATATTCAATTGCAACAAGATTGTCCTCTTCCAAACACTGGCATGTACATGATGTCAGTCATGGAGAATGTTGAAATTAAAAAAGAAATCAAAGAGTTTCTTGACAAAGGGGTTATCATGCCAAGAACATCACCATATGGGTCACCAATTGTTTTAGTACCAAAGAAATATGGTACATGGCACATGTGTGTATATTTCAGAGCCTTGAACAAGATTATGGTAAAGAATTGTTATTATCTTCCTAGAATTGATGATTTTCTTGATCAATTGAAAGATGCTAAGTATTTTACTAAGTTTGATTTGAGAAGTGGATATCATCAAATTAGGATTGTTGAAGGAGACACATGGAATACAACTTTCAAAATAGAGCAAGGTTTGTTTGAATGGATGCTGATGCCATTTGGGCTTTGTAATGCTCCTATTACATTCATGAGAGTTATGAATGATGTTTTAAGGCCTTTTCTTGATGATTGTGTAATGGTATACTTGGATGACATTTTGATATTTAGAAAATCTTTTGAAGAGCATGTTAGGCATGTAAATAAAGTTTTAGATTTCTTGAAGAAAGATTTTTTTTTTTTAAAGATGTCTAAATGTGAGTTTGGAAAGACCTCACTTGTTTACATGGGACATATTGTTGGAGGAGGAGAACTGAAAATAGATCCTTCCAAGGTCAAATCCATTTTGGATTGGCCCAATCCCAATAATGTAACATAGGTAAGAATATTTTTGGGAGTAGCCCAATATTGGAGAAATTTTATTGCTAACGTCTCTTCAATTACAGCTCCATTACATGCAGTGAGAAGCACCAAGCAAGCTTTCCAATGGGGAGGCAAGAAACAAAAATCTTTTGATGCATTGAATGAGAAGATTAGTTCAAATCCAGTTTTTTCACTTCCTGATTTGATACATCCATTAGAGATACAAACATATGCAAGTAACTATGCCATGGGAGAAATCTTGTTGCAACATGGTAAGCCCATTTGTTTTCATTTTGAAACTTTTAATGGTGTTGTGATTAATTATCCTATATATGACAAGGATTTGTATGCATTGGTGCAAAGTGTGAAAAAATGGAAACATTATTTGTTGGGAAAAGAAACTATTATTCACACATATCATCAACCATTGCAATACTTACAATCACAAACAAAACTACAACAAGCAAGGCACTTCATATGGATGGGTTTCCTACAACAATTCCACTTGGTTATCAGGTATAATAAAAGCATTTATAACAAAGTTGTTGATATTCTTTCTTGGCCTATTGTTAGTTCTTTAGTTATTCTTAAGCATAAGTCTACCATGCATGAGAGCTATGTTGAATAGTATGGTTTAGATGTTGATTTTAAAGAGGTTTATGCAACTTTGTGTCATTCTAACCACATTGATAAATTGGATTACCATGTGCATGATAAGATTTTGTATCATATTGGCAAGCTATGTATTCCATAGGATGAAAGAGTCAACATCATAAGGGAAGCACAGTCTTCTCTTGTTGCTGGCGACTTTGGTGTAGGAAAGATGGTGGCTAATTTGCAAAGGTATTTATATTGGCCTAAAATGAATGAAAGTGTTTCAAGATATGTAAGAAGATGTTATTTATGTTCTACAAGTAATCCTAGCATCATAAAGTTAGGATTGTATACTCCACTTCAGTTCCTTCTCGTCCTTGGGAAATAATTTCCATGGACTTTGTAGGAGGATTACCTATGTATAAAAAGAATCATGATTATCTTTATGTTGTGGTTGACCGTTTCAGCAAAATGTGTATTTTGATGCCTTGTAAGAAGAAGGTTACAGTTGAACAAATGGCACAAATGTTCTTCCATCATGTATGAGTACATTTTGGGTTGCCCAAATCCATTATTTCTGATCGAGATTCTCGATTTATTGTGAAATTTTGCTCAAGATTATGGGCACTCATGCACACCAAGTTGGAAAAGAGCACAACATTTCATCCACAAACTGATGGTCAAACAGAAGTGGTGAATATACCAATAGTACATATTCTTCATGGTTATTGCAACAAACAACCTAATCTTTGGGATGAGCACCTACACTACATTCAACATGCTTATAATCGAGCTAAGCATTCATCGACTCAAACATCTCCATTTGAGGCCTGTTTTGGTTATTTTCCAAAATCTCCTTTAGATTTTATATTTGGGAAGGATATTGCTATTCATGGTCATTATGACATTGATAGAGAAAATAAGTTCATTGAACAAATTTAGTTGGTGCATCAAATGGTACAAGAACACTTGGAAAAGAGCCAAGACAAGTACAAGACATGACATGATAAGCATAGTGTTGATCACAGTTTCCAAGTTGGAGATGAAGTTTGGATTTATATTAGAAAAGAGAGGCTTAAAGGAGAAGGTAAAAATCTTAAACCAATAAGATATGGACCTTTCAAGATTCTTGAAAAGATTGGTAACAAGGCCTTCCATTTAGATTTGCCTCCTTAGATGCAAATGTATGCAGTTGTTAATGTTGAGAATTTGAGATTGTATGAGCCTCTTTTGATTGATGATCAAGGAGAGAATATTCATATTCTTTCCATAGATGAATTCTCACTAGAATATATTTCAGAATTGCATGAGGATACAATCCTTGAGAGAAAAATAAGAACTTCAAAACAAGGGAATGTGGAGTACCTTTGTGTTGGTCTCAAAGGCACAAATACAAGCAAATCTAAATTGATTGAGGTTGGAAAGGTGATGGAACTATAAATTCGTATTCATATTGATTGAAAGTAGTATTTTGGAGGTCCGAAAGCTTCCCAATGGGGAGGCATGATCCAGAGGATAAAAAACAATGCTCAAAAATCAAATTTCTCGATTTTGGTACATGCTTGAGACATATTTTGGCACATGCTTGGCACATTGTTTGAGGCATATCTTGGATGTTTGGTATATACTTGAAGTATATATTTGTCACATGGTTTGAGGCATATCTTGGATGTTTTGGCATATGCTTGAGACATATCTTTGGCACATGGTTTGAGTTATATCTTCCATGTTTTGGTACATTCTTGAGGCATATCTTTGCACATAACCTTGATGCATATCATGGTGATTTTGAGTACATGATTTGGAGATGTTCGTGATGATCTTGGCATACTATTTATGTGGTTATTGGGATCGATATGGTTTTAATGATGACAATGTATCAATATCAATGAAATTTACAGTTACCAGTGGAGTTTGGTTTTGATGATGATGATCAGTGACAGTTACAATGACAGATTGAGTTTGGTTTTGATGATGATGATGTATCAATGACAAAAACAATGAAAGTTTGAGTCTCACACTTATATTATAGGGAGTAAATAAGGGGAAAGGAAAGGGGGTTGGAGCCTCCTTCTAGTTGGAGACGGAGAACATAGGGAGTCGTAGCTTCCTTCATCTTGGATCCTGTAAATCAGGGGGTTGGAGCCTCCTTCTTGTTGGAGCTGGAGAATTCATGGAGTTGTATCTTCCTTCAGGTTGGAGCTTATAAACAAGGGGATTGGATGCTCCTTTCATGTGGAGCTATAGAATTTATGGATTTGTATATTCCTTCAGGTTAGAGCCTATAAATCAGAGGGTCGGTGCCTCCTTTCAATTGGTATTGGATAATTTTGGAAGTTGGTGCTTCATGTGATTGTAATATTCAAGATAGATATAATACAAAGTGTTCCCTGGTTTTCTCCCAATTTGGTTTCCTCGTAAAATTTTGGGGTATTGTTTATCTATGGTTATATTCTTATGATATCTTGAATGCATAAGTGATAAATTTTTGATAATGTAATGTTTACAGGTTGTGATTGAAAATGGTAGAAAGTGCTAAATATTGATTCACCCCCCCTCGATATTGGTGAATATACCAACAATTGGTATTAGAACAGGTCCTTCAGAATCAATCTAACCACTGGAAGGTGGATAATGGATTGAATAGATAATGGAACACCAAGTTTTGATGGAAGGACTATGAGATACGGAGCTCAAGAATTAAATTATTCCTACAAGCACACGGATATTAGGTTTGGTACTTAGTTGTTATAGGATACACCGTTTCAAAGAAACCTCTAAAGACTGCAGCCAAGAAGAAATTAAAAAGGAACAAAAAAAATAATGATGGATGCCATCCTAGATGGATTACTTGATTTGGTAAAAGTCAAAGTGGGACAATTTTCATCAGCCAAAGAGATTTGGGATAAGCTACATAATATATACTATAAGGAATCTCTTCTTGTAATAATAGAGCTAGATCATGCTGATCAGAATAAAGAATATGTTGAGATAGAAAGAGAGGAAATAATCTCATCATGTAAGATAGATCTACAAGAAGAAATTAAAAATGACAAAGATAATGATGAATAAGGTGAAGTGGATCTTGAGGAAAAAATAATCAGTTCTTTAAGTGAACTAAAAAGAGAAAGGAGGGAAAACAAGTCACTCAAGGAAGAATTGATCAAGCTAAAGGAACATTCTCAAAATCCCAACAAAAATTATGAAGTTGTTCACTTAAAAATCAAGGTAAAGGAAGAAGAAAAGAGAGAAGAGATTTTGACAAGTGATCTCAAAGAAATATTTGAGGAATTAAACAAGATTGAAGCATAATTTAGTCAACAAGAAAGAAGACTTGAAGAATAAATCATGTCCTTGAAAACCAAACTTGAAGAAGCCAAGAGAATGGAATAAGTAATGAAGATCCAGATGATGAAGAAAGAAGAAGATTGTGAGAAGCTTGAACAAGAAGTCGTCTCATTGAGGGTTGAAGTTGAAAATCTCAACAAGAACTTGAAGAGTTCTCAAGTACTAGAATATATTCTCAGTTGTGAAAGGTCATCATTCAATAAATAAGGTCTTGGATACATTGGTGAGACCTCATGCAAAGAATATGCAAATTAGACTCCCAGGAAGAGCCTTGAAGAGAGAGGAATCTCCACACCATAAGTAAAGAAAGTTGAAGACAAGTGTTCCAGGTTGTTAGAAAGGAAGAACGAGTAGAAGGATAAGAATTATCCAGATATTCTCAAAGGAAGGGATCATGGTCAACAAGATTTAGAGAGGAATGAATGTAGAAGAGATGTATCTCCAAGAAGATATTCTACCTCTAGACATCAAAGAAGCTTCAATCAATTTTTTTATTTTATTTTGCATATGAATTTGTTGTCAAGACCACAGTTTTAATTATGTCATAATTAGCAATAATTTTAATACTTAAAAAAAAAAAATTCTTTAGGTAGTGTCACTTTTTTTAGGTGATATTTTAAAGGTTTTTTTGAGCTAATGTATGCGTTTTGAAGGTCATGTTTGAAAAATGTTATAATTTTGACCCTATTTGAAAAAATGGTGCTACCGATAACACCACTTTTCGATTTGAGGGTTGATTTTCATGTTTTTTTTGGCAAAAATATGGGTTTTTTGGGTCAAAGTTCTCATTAAGTCGGTAACTATGTTATGGATCCTATCCACATCAATGTGAGAAAAATTTATTCTTATATTAAGATAATGACTAGCCATAATGATAGGAAATTAGGCTCTACTGTGATGCCAATCAAGAATTTGTATTGGTTTCTCAAGGTGATCTTGCAATTGTTGCACGGGGAAATCCACATGATCCCAATCAACAATGTTTGGATCAAAGTAGATTCATGGGTACATAGAGTAATGGATAAAGTGTTAGAAAATTGGTTGTCATTGATGTCAACCCTAGAAGAAGTATAGAATCCCCTAGAAGTGATTTAGTTATTATTGATGTCAACCTTAGAAAAATTTTAGAATCCCCTAGAAGTGATGGGTTTATTTGAAAGAATATCTAAAGTGGTCCCCTTATGGCGTATCTTTAAGAATGGCCCTCATGGAAAGACACTTTGAAGAATCCTACAAGAATCCCTGGAAATATGGTTAAGTGGCTTAGTGGTTAAGAAGCCTTGGAATTGTGGTCACGAAGCCCAAAGTTGTTTGAATTTGTTTCAAGAAAAATAACATGAAGGACATTGCAAATGCATGAAAAAACCCCATAGATGGATATTCATATTCATTCCATTTCCAACTGTAGGTGGAACACCGCATGGTTCCTCATGGTTAAGAAATTATGCCCTATTAAAGATGAAGCATGTGAGTATGCTTAAGAAGCCCCTAAATGGTTACAACAAGAATTTATAAATCGGCCCCAAAATTAGGAAAATAACAAAATTTGTTGCAAAAACAATGTTATAGGTCGACCCTAAATTTAAGTAAAGGAGTTACTTGGAATAGTATAAATACACATCAAGAAGCCTCTCATTTGATCAACCAAGGAAACAATTAAGCAAGTAAGAAAGTGTGTGATCTCTTAGCGAAACAAAAGTTATGGAGTTGTGTGAAGGAGAAGTCATGAAGCCACATATAGGAGAAGGGTTTCTACAAAACCCTATTTTAGCATACCCTTGTGGGTCAGGTATAATGTGTTTAGTGAGGACCCTGCAGGATGCACAGGACTTGTCACGTGATTTTCCTAGTTTTTTCTAGTGAGTCCAAAGGAAAGGTTGAATAAGGAGCTATCTTATTTATGATGAAAATGAGGAAGAGAGGAAAGGAGTATATACAAGAAGCCCCACATTGATCTACATTAAATATTTCAAAGAATACAAGGGGGGAGAAAAATCGTTAGGGGGATTTATCCTTTGGCATTGATGTCAAAGGTGGAGAGAAATAAAAAGAGCATGAATATAGGGGGAGTGCATGAAGACAAGGGGGAAAATGATCACAGAAGGAGTATGAGTGTTTCCATCAATGCCAAAGGAGGATATTTTTGGAAAATTGATTTTCATTGATGTCAACCCTAGAAGAAGTCTAGAAGACTCTAGAAGTGATTTGGTTGTTATTGATGTCAACCCTAGAAGAATTCTATAATCCCAATGAAGTGATGGGTTTATTTGAAAGAATCTCTAAAGTGGTCCCCTTATAGTGTATATTTAAGCATGGCCCTCAAAAGAAGATGCTTTGAATAAGTCTACAGGAAGCCTTGGAAATATGGATGGAAATATGGTTAGGTGGCCTAGTGGTTAAAAATCCCTAGAGATGTTATCATGAAGCCTGGATGTTTTTGAAGAAAATGAACAAGAGGGACATTGCAAATGCATACAAAACCATCATATATGGATAGTCATCATCATGTTTTTTCAATGGTAGGTGGAACACCACATGGTTCCTCACTGTTGAGAAGTTATCTCCTCTTAAAGATGAATCCCTAGAGTATGGTTAAGAAGCCCCTAAATGGTTGCAACAAGAAGTTATAAGTCAAACCCAAAGTTAGAAAAAAAAAAAAAGTTGTTGCAAACAAGAAGTTACAGGTCATCCCTAAAGTTAAGTAAAGGAGTTACTTGGAATAGTATAAATACACATCAAGAAGCCTCTCATTTGATCAACTGAGGAAATAATCAATAAATTAATAAATTATGTGATTTATTAGTGAAACTGAAGTAGTAGATTTATGTGAAGGAGAAGTCTTGGAGAAACATATAGGAGAAGGGTTTCTGAAAAACCCTATTTGAGAAGACCCTCATGGGTCAAGTATAGGGTGTCCAACAAGGACCCCACTAGATGCACATGACTCGTCACATGAGGCCTTGTGAGTTGCCCAATTTTTTTCAGAGAGGCTAAAGGAAAGGTTGAAGAAAGATCTATCTTCTTTATACTAAATATGAGGAAGATCTAATGGTCTGAGATCTTATGCATCAGGTTGTTACATAATTAAAGGTATGTATTTATGTATTTTTTGATGGTTATATCTTGGAGAGTTTTGATATATGCTTTGAGTCATATCTTGGATGTGTTTAGCACATGGATAGAGGCATAGCTTGGTGATTTTGGACATATGATTTGAGGGACATATTGGATATCATGGCTTATGGTTTGTTTCACATCTTAGATATTTTGGTACATGCTTGAGACATATTTTGGCACATGATTGGCACATTGTTTGAGGAATATCTTGGATGTTTGGTATATGATTGAATTGTATCTTTGTTACATGGTTTGAGGCATATCTTGGATGTTTTGGCATATGCTTGAGGCATATCTTTGGCACATATTTTGAGGTATATCTTGGATTTTTTGGTAGATGCTTGAGGCATATCTTGGCACATAGCTTTGAGGTATATCATGGTAATTTTGAGAACATGATTTGGAGATGTTCTTGGTGATATTGGCATAAGATTTATGTGGTTATTGGGATGGATATGGTTTTGATTATGATGATGTATTATTATCAGTGACAATTACAGTGATCGACATAGTCTAGTTTTGATGATGATGATCAATGACAATTAAAATGAAATATTGAGTTTGGTTTTGATTATGATTATGCATCAACGATAGTAGCAGTGACAATAACATTCTCACACTTATAATCCAGGGAGGAAGGAAGGGGCAAGGAAATGAGGTTGGAGCCTCCTTCTGGTGGGATATGGAGAGCATAGGGAGTTGTAACATCCTTTAGGTTGGAGCCTATAAATTAGGGGGTTAGAGTCTCCTTCTAGTTGGAGCTGGAGAATTCAGGGAGTTGTATCTTCCTTCAGGTTGGAGCATGTAAAAAAGGGGGTGGGAGCCTCCTTTCTAGTTCGAGATGGAGAATTTAGGGAGTTGTATCTTCCTTCAATTTGGAACCTATAAATTACGGGGTTGGTTCCTCCTTCCAGTTAGTGGTGGATAATTTTGGAAGTTGGTGCTTCTAGTGATTGTAATATTTAAGATATATATATTATAAAGCGTTTTGTAGTTTTCTCCCAATTGGGTTTCCATGTAAAATTTCGATGTACTGTGTACCTATGGTTGTATTTTTATGATATATTGAATGCAACATTATCTTGAATGCATAAGTTATAAATTGTTCATAATGTAATATTTACAAGTTGTGATTGAAAATGGTAAAAAGTGCTCAATACTGATTCACCCCCCTCAATATTGGTGAATATTATAACATGAATATCACTACCCAACGTTTTCTAAAGCCACCAAGCATGCTCTAAAACATGGGGAGAAATAATGGAACCAAATATATTTAGTGGATAAAAATAATGACAAGGAAAAGGAGTATATTATGTGGATCTTGAATGCAAATGGTTGAAATGAATCTAATTTTTTAAGGCTTGTGGACCACACTCATTTAACTATGGATAAAAGATTTGTTGATGGCCATATCAAAGGAACAAGAAATGGTAATGATCTTAACTTCTTCAAGTGAAAGAAACAAAGCAACAATAAATAGAAGCTTTGACCTATCCATTATGTTATTCCTTGAGATGTTCTAGGTTGTGAATAGAACTATGCCAAGGATCCTTGGAGCTAAAAATCAGATTTGATTTTAAATCTACTTTGTAGAACAAATGATTTTAATAAATTCTTACTAATTCCTCACAACTCTTGAAATATTCTAGACATGATGATTACGAAAACTCTCAACCCAAAGGGGAAATTTCCCTTTTGTGTATTAGACAATTAGAGTTTAATGAATTAATGAATTTGGAAATAAAACACATATACATACATGGTATTTATACAAATAAATCTTGTAGGTTTCTTATGAAGAAAATGTGCTAACAAAATTAGAATTCAACAATATATACAATAATATATTATTAAATGAAATATACTTAAAACAACTTAACATCTGAAAAATTTAAGGATATCAAAAACAAATTGCATACATTTTAGTGCATCAAACAAAAATGGAAGGAAATTGTTAATACATATGAAATCAATCTCATTCACACAAAAATAACACACATCCACAAGGTATATGGTGTTAATATGTTGCTTGAATATTTTGTTAGT
>SNQJ01S0084837.1:21920-42827 GCA_010110895.2 Picea sitchensis
GAGTAGCGAGGACAAACTTCAGACTTAAGTTTAGTCTAAATCTCTCCCTATATCTATAGGATTAAAATATTAATCTAAAAGGAATTCATTCACCACTTGTTTTGAATCTATCTTAGATTATGATTTTAGTCTAAGGAGAATTCAACTTGTCTGCAGGGTGAATTTCTCACAACAGTTTTTTACGACTCCACTCGGGAAGAACACCATGTTCTTCTCATTCTATAGAATATGAATGATGTGCCTTATCTATGTTGTTTATTATTTTTTCTGAGTGTTTCATCCTTATTATTGGTCTCTAGAAACCTTAGGTAACTTGCAAAGTCAATAGCCTTTTCATTTTTTTAATCTGAGGAACTTTTGACCATCTTCAGGTAGTAATTCTCCCTGTAGGAGGATTGCAAAGTGTTGACCCTCCCTACCCTTCCTTCGTAGGGAATTAGTAACACTCCATGGAAATGTTCTTAGGGGTGTCACCCCTTCAACAATGACATGTCTACATGATAATAAGGGAATCAATCCTCCTTTTCTATCAATTTGTGAGCTTTTTCCTCTCTAGTTTTTGAAGTATTTTGACTCATATGTCTTCCTTGTAATCTTTAATGATTTATTGAGAATTTTTTGGTCTAGTTTAATTGGGTTATCACCTCTTTTTGGCCTCTTTTCAAACTTTTATTTTTATCAAAATTGGGAAACGTATGTCATTGAATGCACTCTTGGTTAACTTGATCCTTGAATGCAATCTGGTCCATCAGTGATATTGTCTTTGATTATATAATCATTAGACCTCTTTTATTCCCTTTATGAAGATTTTCAAGTCTTTGCTTGTCATATTTGGAAACCCCGTTTCCTTGTCTTGGAAAAAGTGCAAATTCCTTTAGACCTTGTACTTTCAGATCTCTTTTTGGTGAAATTGTTAATCCATTAGGTAGATTCTGAAGATTTTAGGTTTGTTGAAAGTTCATTTCATCTTTAATATTTAAGTGTTGAGGTTTTTAAAGGGTGTTCTCCCTTGATTGATTGAGAAAGTGTTAAAAATCATCCTTTCACTTGATTCTCTCAGTTCTTTAAGCTTTTGAGTCTTTGTTTGAACAATATTTTTTCTTTGTATTTATTTGTGTCAAATGTTGATCTATTTAATTTCAATTGAATGTAAAGAAGCATAAAAGTTTTTCATTTGAAGGAATTTCATTGCATACATTATAAAACAAAGAAAAATTTGAATTCTTAGGAAATTAATTTTGGTACATGTTTGGAAAGAATTAGTCTTGCAATTGCATTTGGATTTCAGAAACGTTTGTTCGATAGTTTGGAATCATATTTCTCTCAAGAATTGAAAGAGTTGCACAATTTTGAGTGCTTGTTTGTATAAAGAAGAATATAACTCTTCTCCTTCTCATACATAGAATTCATTGAAAATGAACGATTGCATTTCATTATTTTTGCATTTTAGTGCAGTCGAGTCTCACACATCATTGGTTTCATCTCTATGAACCTTCTGAGTAACAAAGTCATTAAAATCAACCAACACACTAATAAAATAAACTGTACATGTTTGGTTTTTAGCACACCAACAGTAGCATATGATTAGGGTCTTTGGATTAGGAACAGTGAGTAAATTGTCGAAGACTACTTAAAACATTGTAGAACACTAAAGAGTGATCAAATCAAACTGTCGTATAGGGATAGTCAGGAACCCCCTATAACAAAGAGGCTAAACATGAAGTCATGTGTGGAAGAGAAGTGGATATTACCCCTCCAAATCTTTATCAATGATAGTGGAACGAGTGTATATTGGGGGTTTTTCTTGAGTGTTGGAATTATGGGCTGACCCGGGTTCTACCTTAGTTTTCCAACAAAACCCTTATCACCATCGGCCCTTGTGGTAAACCAGAAGGATACATTATGCACAACGTGCACAACGCAGTCTCACCCGAGATGGTTTATGGGGGAATGCAGGACGTAGTTGTCTGCAGTCATGGAAGATATTGGGGGATGTTCTTTCTTAATTCTTACTATTTCTACTTAACCATGCATTCTATTCTACTATTCATCAAATCCATTCATTCATTCATTCCTTTGCATATTTAATCTAACRTGCACTATAAATAAATCATCCATTCATCTATCTAACCATTCAATGATAAATGTGAAACCAATAACACATTATCACACATTACACACATTGTTTTATCGTGGTTCACCCCCCTTGGGGMTACATCCACAAAGATATTTTGATTCTTTATTCGTATTCATCAAAAAACATTGTGCACATTACATTAGATTAGTGASGCAGATTAAGATCACACCAATCTCCACAGCTTGCAACCTGACCCTCAGCTACTTCGACCTCATCTAATCTCTATAGCTCTCAAAACAGACTTCCAATCCCAAAAACTCCAAAAGAGGTTCTCCAACACAGGCTTGYCACACTAACTCCCTAACAATCAAATGTTAGATAATTCTCCTCTTCTTTTCTAATATACCTCATACCCCTTATTTATATTACAAAAATGGGTTAGAAACCCTTACAATCCATCACAAAACCCTAACCCTAACTAGGCTAGGTTTGTCCACATTTGCATCGGATTTCCGCAAATCCTACCACTTGCACTTCTTTTCCTCAAAATGTGGTGCACTATTCTACCTTGCTTGATGCACTATTCTCCAAACATGCTTGCTCTAACAAGCCCCCAACACTAACATTTGGCTCGTCCCGAGCCACTTAGTCTTACTGCACCCTCTACAGTGCTACCTCCAATGCATGAAACTTCTTTGCTAGTTTTGTCACTTTATCTTTGGCCTCTGTGTTCTTCCCTACTAATATCTCCAAACCATGTGTTGTTATATGCTCTGTCAACACTTCTCTTCTTTCTATGAGAGCATGTTCCCATTTTCCCTTTTTGTTTGGAGATCATCTATCATCCCTTCTACTTGTTGTCCAAATGGCTCCAACTGAGCCTGCCTTGCTTGCTTATGCTCCTGCACAGTCTTTACTTATGCCTGCAAGTTCCTCAGTTCCTACACTACCTTCATTCTAAGGGAGTTGTCCATGTTTTTTTGTCTTTTCTTCAATTCATGAACCACCACGTTCGGTTTTCCCTCTCTCTTCTCCAACTATTGGATCTGTTCATCCTCTTATAGGCTTGTCCAAATCTGTGCAGTCATGTTATACAATTATGCCACTTCTTTTACCTCATGCGCTACACTCTCTACGTTCATAGTAGCCTCTTTTTCCCTCTACTCTGGCACTTATATTGGTGTGCTCAGAGTTAACTTCTCTTTTAACGCTGATATTTCTCTCTTGTATCTCTCCATGGTCTGTGAAATTTGTTGTATCTTCACTTCCGTTGTAACCTCCTATGCTTGCGTGCAGTCGGGTATACTCATGTATACCTCTGTGATCTTATTCTCCAAATTGTTGTTGGATTGCTTCTCTTCCTCATTTTCCAGAGTGATTTTTTCACATGTCACTTGCATAATCTCCTTCACCTCGCGACCGATTTCTAGGTTGGTGGAATTCGCCCTAGCTCTAGATTGTACTTCCTGCATTATACTCGCTTGCAGTCAATATGAGGATTTTGTGGGTATTTTCTCCATGAACAACTCCATATGTTGCACTTCATTTACTGGTCTCTATGATATATATTCATCCATCTCCAACATTTCGTGTGTGACTGTGAATCAGTCACTTCTCACAACTCTTGCCTTCACGATATCTTCCTACTCCTTCTACGTTGATGTTTCCTGTTATTTTTCTGTCTGTTAAGTTGCTAGATGATGCACTGTATTGAGTTGCAGTCTCTGCCATATGTCATGTACTTCTACTAGTTTTTCCATGATCTCCTCCCTTTGCACATTTGTTGTGCGTACTACATCCTCTCCTCTATCTTGGACTTTTTTTGTACCAACTCAGCATCGTCCTTTGTGATAGTGATCGTTGGAGGATTTTTATGATACTTCATATTTTTTCTGATTTCTTCCTCACGTGCTCCTGTTCTGTTCTTAGTTGGGGTTAAGGTCTACACCTCATTTTTCATTTTTTTTCTCTCCCCATATTTTACTTCCTATGGACGAGAACTATCCTTCTCTCCATCTCCTTTGACTTATGTCCTTGATATTTTTTTTCCTCCCTTTGCTCCAACTATTGGATCTTTTTGTCCTCTTATAGGCTTGTCCAAATCTGTGTAGTCCTATTATACAATGGTGCCACTTATTTTACCTCTTGTGCTACACTCTCTACGTGCACAGAAGCCTCTTGTTCCCTCTACTCTCGCACTTGTGGAGGTGTGCTCAGAGTTAAATTCTTTGTTAACTCTGATATTTCTTTCTTGTATCTCTCCGTGATCTGTGAAATTTTTTTGTGTCTTCACTTATGTTGTAACCTCCTGTACCTGCGTGCAAACATGTATACTCACTTATACCTATGTGAGGTTCTTCTCCAAATTGTTGGTGTGTTGCTTCTCTTCCTCCTTTTACAACGTGATTTGTTCACATGTCACTTGCAAAATATCCTTCACCTCACAGTCGATTGCTAGGTTGGTGGCATCCTCCCTAGATCTAGATTGTACTTCCTAAATTATACTCGCTTACAGTCAATATGAGGCTTTTGTGGGTATTTTCTCCATGACCAACTCCATATGTTGCACGTTCTTTACTAGTCTCTACGTTGTATTTTCATCCATCTCCAACATTTCTTGTGTGACTGTGAATCTATCACTACTCACTACTCTTTCCTTCATGGTATCTTCCTGCTCCTTCTACGTTGATGTTTCTTGTTCTTTTTTTGTCTGCTACATTGATGGATGATGCATTGTATTGAGTTGCAGTCTCTGTAATATGTCATGTACTTCTACTATTTTTTCCATGATCTCCTCCATTTTCACCTTTGTTGTGTGTACTACATCCTCTCCTCTATCTTGGACTTTTTTTGATACCAACTCAGCATCGTCCTCTGTGATAGTGATCGTTGGAGGATTTTTATGATACTTCATATTTTTCCCAATTTTTTCCTCCTGTGCTCTCATTCTCTTCTTAGTTGGGGTTGAGGTATGCACCTCATTTTTAATTTTTGTTATCTCCCCATCTTTTAATTCCTGCAGATGAGAACTATCCTTCTCCCCATCCCCTTTGACTTATGTCCTTGATACTATCTCTTTCTTTCCAGCCTTTTTGTCGGTTGTGCTACTTCCTGAGGCTTGGATGTGCTCTGCAACCTTCGTAGTATTTTTAGCTAGATTTCTTGTCGTTTTGGATGTTCCTACCTCTGTTGGCTCCTTAGGTTTGGTTCCTTCATTTTGTGTTGCCGGTACCTTCCACTCCGTGGGTCAGTGTTTCACAATCCAATCTATCGCTTCCCTTGATGTACAGTATCACATTTCCAACCACTTCTTCTTTGGGTCCCTTGTGGCCTAGATCCATAATTGATGTCTTGAAGCTTTGAAATTAACACCCCTTCATTTCCTTGCACCACTTCCACAGGGATCTGCCATACATTGGTTCTATTTTGTTGCATATCCTCCAAGAACATGGATAATACTGTGTTGTTAGCTTGTTGGTTCTTGGGGTCCTTTTCCTGCCACAAAGTTTTGTAGCATGTTGCATAACATTTCCCCTTCCTGTCTAGAAAATATGAAAACTTGGGCTCCTACCAACCCACCAATGCTATCAAAATTAACAACCAGGAGTAATGGAGTTTTGTTCCATTATCATGTGCATCTCTACAATCTACCAAGAATTGATTCAAGAGGTAAGGTTCCCATTTGAATACTACGCCATTTGTGCACTGCACAACTATTTATATCACTCATGCTAGGGATTCTTCCATTTTTCACTTTCTCAATAGTTTGCAGGCCATCAATTTTGTAGAAAATTTTGTTTCTTGATCATTAATTTCCTTAATGATTAGTCCTCAGGTTCTCCTGTTTGTCTCGAACTATGTTTTCTCTTCCTTTGCAATCTATCCCTGGATTTATTGTCGAGGTAGTCCTCTGGATTTAACCCATTGGTAGGAAATCATGTGATCTTCACTATGAGATCCATGTCTATGGGGACCGACCTGTCCATCCATAGGATACCTCCATGTACCCTGGCCAATAACTACTTCACACACAGTCCCAAATTTTTACCACGCCCAAAATGTAGAATGGCGAAAAGATTAATCACGCTCGAATTATAGAGACCTATAACACATTGCATGGGCTCTAGAATAGGTTTCCCTAGGGGTCCTACCTCCCCCCTGTTCTCCAAGTATGCTTCCTCTGTGAATTCTGGAAACTTCGTTGTGACATTTATGTCATGGTCTGGATACTTCAGCTTCAGTACGTTCACTAGAATGTCTTCCACTACGACTACAATGTCAGGAAGATGGGGTAATGTAATGTCAACCACGCTTGGTGCTTTCCTCTTTTGACCCACGACTAGTTTTTCCTATGTGGCTTTGTCCTCTGGTACTTCTTTTTCTTCTTCCTCTACTTCTTGCTGGCCTATAATGTCTTCCAGAAAGACTTCATATGTGTTGGCTTTCTTCTTATTTGTTTCCCTTTCCTCTATTGTTGCAGGGTTCATGCTACCATTAGGGTTTTTTGTGCTTTGACCTTCTTGCTCATGTTCCAAAATTGAGAGTTATTCCTCTACTCTGGTGGGATTGATTGATTCAGTATCATATGTTGTTACATCCTCCATATCCACAAAATTCTTCGGTTCTTCCATTTGTTCCTTCTTCCTGCTAGGTTGTCAGGTTACTCACACAAATTGACTAAGAGTGCCAACTTTCAGGGGTGCCATCGAACTATTATTTCACTCACTCAATTTCCTTCTCCTTGGTATATCACCATTTTATCACACTCTCAAGTCCTCGGTTACTCAAAATTCTCTACGTTTTGAACTGCCCGTGATTTTCCCTTTTTATAAACCCGATCATTAATGTTTTGTCTTATTTTTCACTTTTTCCCGTTCATTTCTGCAGTGTCTAATTTTCTTGTGCGCAGTCTTCCAAATTATGTCCCACCAGTTGTTGCACAATGGCATTCCTAAATCAGTTATTCCTCCTAATTACTTATTTTTTCTTTTTCTGCATTTTTCTGTTTTTATCTTCCTTTTTATTCTTTTAGCTCCTACTATTTACAATATGTACAATTCTACTTGTTCCACTTCAACTATTGAGAGTTACTAGTTTGACTGTCCCTATACAGTTTCAGTCTACTACAATTCACCAATCCTTACACTTCCTTTCCTGTTAAGTCTTGCAGTTGTACAACACCTCCATATTTGACTGACTTTATCTGATATGGCCTTGTTATGAGGAAAAACACTCTATGGCATGGGGTAAACCACAACAGACAGAATGACTGTAGAAATCAACTCTACTCCCATGTATGTTATATAAATGTAAATGCCAATCAAGAAAAGATAAAGATCCTACCTTTTCCGGATGTTTAATGAACACCACCATTGAGTACGCAACTAAAATCTCTATACCCGCAACTTGTCCTCAACAACCAAGATACGCAAGCATATGGTGATAATATATAAATTTAGGACACAAAATAGCATAATCCATTAACATTCATAACAAATATGCCCATCGAATAATAATTCAAATATTTGCAAGGCATCAATTAGATGAGAAAAGAGTATTTCTATTAAAGAGTGACAAACTTCTGTGTCGACACGTCTCGAAACCGAGAAATTAAGTCCCTTCCAGTTGGGCCTCCACCACTTAAGTCCTCCACCAAAGACAATCTCATATAAGAGAGACAATGAGGTTCTCCATCAAAGAGGGAAGAGCTTGGGGGCTGAACAATGTGTTTATAATTTAAAGGACAAAGGGATGTAGATTCCATATAAAGTGAATAATTTCTCCAGAGTAACTTTTCTCTCAAAATTTCAACTCTTCTCCCTTTCCACGGTTCAGATATGGCCCATTTATATCCTTCAAATGTAAGTGAAGGGCCGAGTCGGAACATTTCCATCATATGGAACGTCAAGTATCATGGATCTCGTGATGTGACATGGAAACCCGACACAATTTTTAATTTTTAGCACCAAACTCGATGTACATGAATTGTAGTGGTGCAACTTACGTATACACATGTTGTATAACTGATAGGGCATGTATATGTGGAAACATATTATTTTTATCTCTGGAAAGTGAAAAACGGGACTTCAAGTATGCATAGGGTCCTTTTGAGCAAGTTGCATGGGGTGAGGAAAATATTTATATAACAGATGCCCCCTAATGTGTGAGGTCGTAGGAGTATCTTTGATGGCCGAAATACATTATAATTCCTAGAATTGGAGTAATGGACACCCAATTGGATGAACTAGTTTCTCATCAAAATATTACAATCCATAATGACTTTGTACACATGGTTTCCAATTTGAATTAAACTGTAGATCCATGTGGAAATATACCAAACATTTGTTCATGGCCATGAATAGGAAATGCAAAGTAGATACATGCCATATGTTTTCATAGTCACGAACAAGGCCCAATGAAAACCAGTCTCAAAATCAATTTGAATATATTTCTATACAGTGGAGTGCAATCCGATCTCCCATGATCACTAAAGTCATATACATACTGGTCCAATGAATGATAGCAACAACTTAGGAAATTTGTGACTATAAATTGTTGCATTCAAGTCTTCTACACGATCCGCCAAAAGTGCAAGTCTAAAACATGTGAATAAAGGAGTTGAGGTCGAACAAAATGAGACTTCATTTGATTACCGCTCATTAATGTATACCGATAACAAATGTGAGACAACCTATCGGTAATGAAAGTAGGTATTAAGGAACTGAGTAGATTCTTACAAGTGTGAATAAAGGTGTTGAGGTTGAACACTTGAAGAATCCATCGATCAGGAGACATTAATGTATTCCCAACTGTCGATGGTGAGAGAACCTACCACTAATGACTACAAACCTTCAGGTACTCATAGGACTCTAGGCCTTTTTTCTAGAATAGATGAGTTCAAGTCGATGGAAGGACACCCACTGAAAGGAGAGCATTAAGGTATCTCTCATCAGTGAGCATGAGGTACAAAGAAATAGCTTAAATATTTGGAGGAACTCGGATGAAGAACATGTTCATGAACCAATGACCCTATGCATATTTCGCATGCACCAGATGCAAATAGTACATGAAAAACACCCTCTAAATATAATCCAATAAGGAAAACTTCTGACAAAAGTAAGGAAACCACCAATAAGGCTAATGGAATCCAATACATTGCATGGATCCCAATGTGTGAATATATTTCTTATTGTAGAACACAAGCGAAACCCCCTAGTCAGTGACCAATGAGGAGATGTTGATTGTTGGGTTCAAGGTTACCTACCCATAATGAAAGTAGGACTAGTGTGCATGGTAGGACTAAAGCTTCATGTAAATATGAGACACACTGAGGGTATAGTCGACATGTAAATTCAAGAGTTCTGAGAAATGGTCAACACAGGGTTACTAACTTCCTTTGAACAAGAGCATGAGACATATGGGGGAATCTAGTAGCATAGACTCAATAATGAAACTTTGTTATGCAGGGGGCACCAATAAAACTCTCCATAGGGACTGGAAGAGTAACCCGATAGAGGAGTAAACTCTAAGTAACGAGCTCATCTTTCTAAGGTCATGCTAACCCGAAAATTTGGATGACAAAACTCAAAATTTTGTGCTCTATTCAAAGGCGACACAACTGCTGCCAATATGAGATAATATTCCTTTTCTGCCCATATTTTTTTGTTTTTTCATAGACAAATGAATTCTATGATACAGAGGAGGAAATGAGTTTCACGAGTAAGCAACTAGTTCAAACAGTGGAACATACCTATGCTCAATGCAAGGAGATGCATGCAGGACATGGGCACTCGAGGAAATGTTTCCTCCTAGGGTACAAGGTGTCAAGTTGCAAAGGATATAAACAAGGCTCTACTTGAATGGTGGCGCAAAGTGTTGAGGTAATAAGCTTATAACACAAAAGAGGGAACCAGAAATTGGCTCAATACTAAAAGCAAGAGAATGAGATGCAATTACAACTTAACTCCAAAGAATGTCCTTTTTCATGAATTTATTCCCCTAGGTGTTATCGAGCTAATTTTTAAGTGCAGACACAAATCAATCCCCTTAGCTTCACTACGAAACTAGAACAAAACAAGATAGTACACTACTCTTTCCTTAGATTTCAACTATCAAATGAGAAATGGATCTAGAACATACCTTTTAAATATCGAAGATCCGACTCATTAATGCAATCCAAGCTCCATCGTAATCTTATGGAGAAATATTTGCAAAGGAGAACAAGCCAACGAAGACAATAATAACAGAGCCTACTTGATATGAAACTATGTATGTGATCAAGGAATCATACAATATGGACAAATAACATTCATATAGGAAAGAAAAGTGCATCTGTATTAAATAATAGAAAGAGATATTACAACCAAAGCCTTGATGTCGTAAGGTCCCTTCCAATAGTTCCTTGCTTCCCACACACTTCTTTCTCCATGGATTTTGTGACTATATATATGAAAGTCACTCACAATCTATCTTGACAAAGCAAAGCTCAAAGCCACTCTAACCAAGCTAACAATCACAAGCCAAATTTCTAATCTAAATTTCCCAAGCTCAATCCAACTAACTTTCTCCATGAGAGCTCCTCTCCTTTTATAAGATGAAGAGGATAAGGTCAAGAGGTTATGATGATCCCACTAGATCGGAGGCCAGCTCACCATAGAATCTTCTCTTTCTAGAAGCATCGAGAAGATGCTAGTTTTTCCTACGTACGAAAATCGTCGCACCCTAAGTATAGTGCAGTTTACGGAGACATCGTATCCTATATTTAGAGTAGGGGGTGATGATCAAGAATCATTTCCCCCTATATATAGTGAATCCTACGACGACCTTTGTTAATATGGTTTTTACAAAGGAAAATACAATTTCTTCTCTCAGGCAAAGTTCTTCTCCCTTCTTTCTTTAGGAATTCAGGCCACTGATCCCTCTGAAGACAATGGATAGGTTTACATCATTAATGTTCATAAGGGTGACAAAAATAATGTGTAACAGAGATCCCCCCAAAGTATGAAGTTAGAACAAAGGAACACTTCGGTCGGAAACCTACCAACAAACAAGGAAATATAGTACAATAATATATCATCACTGAGGTAGGACTTCCCATACTCAGAATACAAATGAATCAAAGCATAAATTCTGACATGCAAATATCCATGTCAAGTAAGACAAGTCATGGCCACCAAACATACACTGTGGATCCATGCCATTATGACTCAAATCTTAACATAGCCACGAGACATACACTGTGCATCTATGCAACAGTACAATCTAAATATATTCCAATGCAACCTGAATCTATCTGAAAATATCCATGGTATTCATATCCACCACTCTATAGTATGAATCTAACCATGCAAATACATGTCATGAAGTTGAGCATGGTAGAAACCACTTGATTATCGGTCATTAGTGTATAATGTTAACAAGTTTGAGGGAAATCACCATTAATGTCAATGAATCCCAAGGTACTCTAGTACAATCCAATGAATGTGAATTAGTGAGTTGTAGTTGAACACTCGGCAGAATATACTGATCAGAGGTCAATAATAAAAACCCACTATCAAAATCGAGGAAAGCTACCATTGAGTCATGCAAGTTCCAAGGTAGCAATTAGTTTCTAAGTCTAATTCCTAGATAATGAGTTGAAGTTGACAGGAAAAGACTCATCATAGGAGGGCCTTAATGTATCCCCCATCAATGAAATGAAATGGGTAACAATATTTGAGGTAGATCAGAGTAACAAGTGATTTAGGACTGACTCGGGGATGGCTGATGCAATAGAAGGCTTAAGGACTGCAGAAATGGTCGACGCAATAGAATGCTTTCTGGATTGAACTTCTCTTTGAACATATTGATGACACGACAACTGTCTTGGAAACACTGACTCAATAATAGGAATCATAGAACAATTGGTAATATTATAAAGGAGTATGATCAGGAGACAAGCGGATTTTCCAACCTAGACACAAAGCGAGTGAAAGGGTGTCATGCTCAAAAGCAACTCTTCCATAGAATACAGGTTTAGATACATTTCTTTCCCAAATTTTCCCCCACCCAGATAGATGAGTACCTCTTTTTAATTTAACGAGCTTAAGGAGGATAACACATGCTCAATATAACTCACCTTTGGTAAGTTCCTCTTCCTTTGTTTAACAAACTGGAAGAGGTAAGGGTTCGTTCCCATATGGGTCCTTTACTGTGTAATTTTTAACAAGTCCAGAAAAGGAAAACTCTGTGGTTTTTCATGTTTAGAGAGTCTAAAAATAACTTAAAGATGACTCTAGGGTTGTCCTTTTTCATAATATTAGTCTCTAAAATCTGAAAAAGAGATAAATTGTTACTCGGGAGACCCCCTTTCAAAATATTTTAAACGAGTGTGAAAGGAAGCAAGATCACTCGACAATGTTTTCATGTTTAGAGAGTCTGAAAAGAGATTAAAGGAAACTCTAGGGGGTTCCTTTTTCGTATAACTTTTATGAGTCCAAAAAAGTGATAAAAGTATACTCAGTTACATTCTCATGTATTTAGGAGAATGAGAAAGAACAAAGACTAAGCTTGGTATTGGTTTCATTTTTACACATGATTGAAACAAAATTAAACTATGCTTGTAAATTCCCAATAATTTCCAAGGTGGGGATACCCAATAGTTGTTGAACTCAACCCCATTGAAAATCTAATTGGCTTAACTCCAAAATTATAATCAAAGGAGACAGCCTTTAAGATTCAATTCATTAGCCGACAATGTCATAATTATGTTACTAGATGGAGAGAGAAGGGATAAGGGGTGGATGAAGGAAGGTTCAAATCTGAGACCTAAATAGGAGCTCTACTTGTTAGGAGGGTGAATGTTTCACTTTTAATATGAGCTTGACATGGGAAAAGGAGCAAGGCTATGGGTTGAATCCAGTTTGGTTTCATTTTAACAATCTTTCTGAGAGGAAAAACTTGCTCAAAGCCTACTGTTTGATCATGGCTGGCGGACAATGTCCTAGAAGAGTACATGTCCAAAGGACAAGCACGTGATCATGGTTTCAAGACATCTTCACTAAACGAAGAATAATAATTCTACGGAAGGATAACATGTTGAGAGTACTGCTGACAGTGAGATCATTCTCTACTAGCCCTATCGAAGAATTCACCATGTCAACTACTAGAATCTAAGTCATGAGAGGTTGAGCTTACATTGAGAGGCTCATCTTCATCAAAATATGAAGGCATGGTAAATAACGCCACTTGATTGACCTATGGTGGGAGAGATATCATGCATATAAGAACCGTTTAGGGAGGTCATTGGATTGGTAATCAAGTGAGGACTAATGCATGAAAGTTGATCAATAACCACAATTCTTCCATCGTGAGGAAATATATCACACAAAAACATGGACACGATAGATTTCATGGAATATACATAATATCACCCAAGGAGTAAACCGAAATCCAATGGGTCACGGAGATACCATAACATCAACAGAATATTTTTCCCTCCTAAAGTTATGGGAAATTGGGGAAGGAATCCTAAAGGGTGATTGGTTCTTTTGTTAAAGCTAACGGTTATCGTAACTAGTACAAGGATAACCAAGTTTTTCCAAGCAATGAAAGGGATAAAATACCCAATGGATTCACTTCATATATGATTAATGCGAGGAATGGCGAATACAAACACATCGTAATCTTAAGAAGGAATGTTAGAAGGCAGAGGTCAGGTTAAGCACCCAATAAGATAGCCAGTACTTGGAGAGGGGTTTCATGGAGAAGGAATAATACCCCAACATGGTGAATTACATATCAACAGCGAGAAAAACACCTGGGCGTGCTCGGTTTTACTCTAGAGGGAGAGTAGGATCGGCCCGGCTTGATGGAATCAAATCGACGCGGTTTTATTCTCAAGGGGAGAATAGAGATTGACAGTTACGATGGAGGAACGAGATCAACCGACACTCAAAGGCTGATGGGATTGATTGATGATGTAAATAGAGAAACCACTTCGGGTTCCCCTCTTTAGATGAAGAGTGGAAGTAGATGGTGGAATTGGATCAACTACTTTGGGTAGTGGTTCAAGCGAGGATGAAACCATATTGACCACATGATCAACCAGTGATGCGAGGGATGGAACTGGATTTATCAGTCCATCAACTAACGAAGGGTTGGGAGAATTACTACAATAAACAGTTGGAAGTTGAATGTACCAAAAGATAATAAGCCTCGTCCATACGAGGAAAAAGGTGAAGTAATGATCACCTTAGCATAACATACAAGGAAATTTAACGATTCCTTTTCTTACCAACCTTAACATCACTGGTTGATAGGGTGTCACCAACATGACTAGCGGGGTCAATGACATGGAAGGCCACATTTCTAATACCTTGGGAATACCAAGGCAATCCCTCCCGGTAATTGCTCGACTAAAAGGCAATCCCAAGGCAATCCAAAGGTAATTTGAACTTTAGGATTCTTTATTGTGTGCGACCTCATCAATGCTCGATTATATGATTAATAGTGGCTGGTTGCTTGGATCCAACATTTGTTGTTGGAGGCTTGGTCTCTTTCTAGTTCTTCTTCTTCTTCTCTTTTTGTTTCTTCTTATTCTTATCAACCCACAACTACTCAATTGGAGCTTTCACTTGGTGAAGAAGGAGAAAGGGAAGGAGACGATGGAGTGAAGAGGAAAAGGTCATTATAAGGTTGATGTGTGGAGTGTTGTACTTACATTTGAAGCGCACTTGCTTGCATTAGATATTACAGTGGAAAACAACCATGTGGTAACTTAATTAATGAGACACAAATCAAAGTAGCGATGGGGAGGACCAACATTTTATAAGAAGGTAAAATAAAAGGTTCCCCCAGAGCAGGGCTTTCTCCAATGGTAGTTTCAAGAAATGACACCATTAAACAAATATCAACCTAGAGTCTACTAGGTAAAACAAACAACACAAGCTAAAAACCTAGGAAACAGAAAACAAACCATGCTTCTCACAATGAGCACACTAGTTGGTGATGAAATCCAGCGTCGTGGGAATTAATGAAGGGGATGAGACAGAGTGGGTGGAAAAGTTACATTGAAAACCTTCTTAATGGACTTACACCACGGTGTGAAAGCTCCACACATAATCATGGGTATACCCTCCAAGGAGCCGTAGTGAGTTTGACCAATGTCTAAACTAGGTACAACAAAGACTCCCCTTCATTGTCACCTTGTGTAGAGACCCTAAAGATATAGGCTACTAAGGTTAGCAACTACAACAATGATGCCTAGAAGCGGTCGACAATCAGATCCATGCACAAGGGTAGGGTGGCCATCGAGAATCAACTCGAGAGGCTCCCACACATAATGGTGGGTAGCACCCCTCAAGTCACCCCCAATAATACACACAATCTCTACACTAGGACCAACAAAGAAGGTTGAGTAACTCTACCGGTCTAATGCGACACGGTGATTGACCCTTGTGTTAGAAGTGCTTCCCAACAAGAAAAATGTAGCAGTAGTTTGGTTCTCCTATCCTGAATACTATGTGTTTGTTTGGAGAATTATATTTCACACCTATTCCAAAAGCCCTACAGCTAATCTAATGTAGGTGTGCACAGAAAATATAAAAATGTCTAATCAATTTTTATAAGTGATTTATTTTAAGGTTTTGTTACTCCAAGAGGAATATGGCATGGACTAAATGATGTTTGACCAACTCTAAACAATGCAAATAAATGAGAATGAAAATATTTCACTTGATGAAAGCTATATTACGAGAAAGAGAAAAAAAATTATCTTTCCCATATGCACAATGTACCAAAATTTAATTAAACTCATCAATATCAATATTTTCAAGAAATGACACAAAGGTACTATACACCAATGAGTTACCCCCATTTTAAGAATTCGAGACCAAAACACCAAAATCATACAATTCAGCTACTTCAAATGCAAGGTTCCCCAATCTATTTACAAAACAAAGAAATAAGAGTTTTGTTTTCAAGGGGCCAACTAAATCAATAGAAAATCACTTCAAAACAAAAACAACCCAAATCAAATTTTCTCTTTTAACACGAGTTATTTTGTTCTTTTCACTAAACAATTCTAAGAAAAACAATGCTTTATGGCGAAGAGACACTCAAAACAAAGGAGACCAAATATTTCAAAGAAAACAAAGAAAAAAAAATCAAAGAAAAGATGGCTAAAATCTGTTTCAAATATGTCAAGCAGAATGTAATCAAAACCAACAAATCACCCTAAAACCATATCTAATATTTGGGCAAGGAAAAACCATCAAAAATCAATTTTTTTCACAATCGTCGCATGTTGTAGACTAACACAGCGCGATGATCATTGATTGTCGTAGGATAGAGAACAAATACAGTGTGAAGACATTTCACTGTGTCAAATGGGTAGGGTGTGTTGATCCTATATTGTCGCACTATCCCCCAAAGTAGAGTGCAGTGATCAAATGAAAATAAAAAACATGAGGGTTTTCTAGTGAAATTTAACAATCAAAGAGTCAATTTAGATATCCCATTGACTCAAAAAATAGAACCCAAACAACCAAAGCAAGAAATCAAGACAAACTAGGAAAAAAATATGTTCCCCGGTATGGTCGTCAATTTTTTTATCGGGCTAATTGTTAAGAAGTCTTGATTACAAAATCAATCCCCCTAGATTCACTCTGAAACTAGAACAAACCAAAGGTGATTACACTACTCTTTCCTTAGATTTCCAATTATCAAATGAAATGGATCTAGAACATGCGCTTTAAATATCGAAGATCGACTTAAGTCAATTCAATCAAGCTTGATGCATTGGAGCTTATGGAGAAATATCGTAAAGAGACACAAACCAGCGAGACAAGAATATGAGAGCCACCATGATATGAAACTATAACTTGTGATCAAGGAATCATACAATATGGACAAATAAGATTCATATAGGAAGAAAAGTGCATGCAACATTAAATAATAGAAAGAGAAATTACAACCAGATGCCTTGATGTTGGAAGGAACCTGACAACAACAAGGGATCTGGTTTTATCTTTCTTCCACACACTTCTTTCTCCATGGATTTTGTGACTATAAATCTGAAATTCACTTAGAAACTATCTTGACAAAGAAAGAATCTCAAAACCACTTTAACCAAACTGTGATCTCAAGCCAAATTTCCCAAGCTCAATCCAACTAACTTTCTCCATGAGAGCTCCTCTCGCACATAATATGAAGGATAAGGTGGGAGGTTAGGTTCAATCTAAATCCAAAAAAGGTAAAAGGTTAAACCGATGGGAGGCCACCCTCACCATGAAGCTTCCTCCTTCTAGAGCATGAGAGAGATGCTCTCATTTCCCATTCTGAAAATTAAATAGCACACCCTTAGTGTAGCTTGTGGAGACATCTCATCCTAGCTTTAGAGAAGGCGATGATCATGCATCGTGCACCATATATATAGTCACATCATCTGACGACCTTCCTTAATATGGTTTTACAAAGGAAAATACAATTTATTCTCTCAAGAAAATTTCTCTCCCTTCTTTCTTCAGGAAACCAAGCCACTAACCCCTCTGAAGACTAAAAATAGGTTTACATCATTAACATTCATAAGGGTGACAAAATAATGTGTAACAGGCGAAAAGTATAAAACAATAACTAGGAGAACTCTTCTAGACACTAGTGACTAGAGTATTCCTTTTTGAAATTAGTCTGCCCAATTACGAAAAAGATTAAACTTACAAAATAGACATCCTTTGGATCAATTAATGAGTGTGAGACAAGTTCACTTGGCAATATTTTCACTTTTGAGAGAGTCGAAAAAGGGTACTTTAAAAGAGTCGATTAAGAGATCCCATGGGTATAGGTCGACATGCTTATAGGTAAGAATATGAGGCTGAGCATAAAGTCATATGGAACTATAAGTTTCTTGGTCTTTATGGAATAATCTATGCATGAGCACTAGATGACACCAAAGGTTCTAACTAGGGCACCCATGTTTCGGTAAGCTCTACCACCATTCAATACTTGACACTTCTATTAGAAGTAATGAGGTTTCGTGTCTTCAATAAATGGGTTTTGTACCTAAGGCATATGGATCATAGTCATGATAATGCAAAAATGCAAGACTGAGTAATGACCTATATGGTGGTCTAATAAAATACCTTCTAAAGTCACGAATGAGCGGAACGACGCTAGAAACCACAAAAAAATCCCTGGATGATATAAAATCCAAACCAACTCCTTCCAACGTACTATAGTCCACTCACGTCAAATATTAACAAAAACTATGAATTGGGTAAAAAATTCTATTAAATGAGTAAATAAACAATTTTACCATACCATTTCACATTTTTAAATAGTGCATTTTGGAACAATTTTCCCATGATCTTCAAGTGTTGATTGTGGGAGCTACAAGTGATGGAATTGACAACCATCTGGACTAAGTAAGTACTCTTGTTCTCTTCTTCATTTCTAGTGGTTTACAATTTTACATTAGGCCCTTATTTTGAGTAATAAAGGGCACAAATTATGAAATAGGGTGTATGCAAGTTGTAGTTCATTGAATTCATGTATGTAGGAGACATGTGCATGGGCAAATTGAAGCCTTTGTATATGTGTGGCCTACGATTGTTAACATAACATCAGGTGTGTACAGAGTGTAACAAGTTTTTAGAGATTTTTTGACTCAAGGGATTTCTTCTTGTAGGGATGGTACTTGAATGGAGAGAGAGCATGAGGAATTTTATGCAATAGTGGAAAGAGATGTCAAGTTCCAACTTTCCCTAAAAAAGATGTGGGATTTATAGAACTTGAGAACGTCAAAGGAATGAGGCTGGTGAGGTTTCTTCAAATTCTAGTAAAATTATGGGATCCGGATACAGAGGCCTTCAAACATGATGGGAAAACATTGAGGATTGAATTAGAGGACATCTATTTCATCATGGGATTATCTAGGTATTGGGTCTTGAGGTGGTGAATCTCAAATCCCAGGGGGTTGGGGGTGGTATGAACAAATAGGAATACATTACCACCCAATGTGTTGCAGACACCAGTATGGATCCAACTCCCTATCAGGTTGATCGAGAACTTGAGCTTGAAGATCATTGTCCTTGTACTTCCATGGATCACAGGGTTGGCCTCGTTACTTTTGGGAATCAAGGCCACTCATGTTTATTTAGTTGAGTGTTTACAACCCATGGTTTATGAATGGTGCACCTCACTCTTGGCTAACATGAAGAGCCATCGACATATGAAAACTAGGTAGGAAAAGGAACTTTGGGTTCACATATATCTTGTGTAGTTTTTATTTGAGCGGGTTATATGTTTGAGCCCTAGAGTGGAGATATTTCCACGTGGACCTTGTGATCCAACCATGTCCACAGTGGACTGAGGTGATGAGGTGTCTAGGAGGTGGTAGGGTACCAACCCCTAGCGATGAGTTTTTCTTTTGGTGGCATTGGCAAGTGATATGCCTGGACGACTACCCTTATGCAAGGAGATTGACTATAGAGGGAAGTCAAACGTACCATTCCACCCGGTTCACTTTGTGGTGATATAGGTATCAAACGTTTATATATATATTTCATTTTTTTTTTTTTTTTTTTATTTTTTTTTTGGATGGTGTGAAATTATTGACAATTGCATTTCTTGAGATGTTGGGTCCATGATGACCGGGAAAAGGATTCCCAAGACATTGTCAGAAGAGCTGGGAATGAGCTAGTGGGAGGAGATGTGGATAGAATACTTCAAAATGTGTAGGTGAACCTGTCTCATTTGATGCAGGACTCATATGGTTCAGGTAGAGGATTTTCCATAGGTTATGTAGCGGTAGGTGGTGGGTGTTCCCCATGAATCGGTGTGATTATTGGTGTTTACGCCAAAACCGTGGTATGCTATCATGATACTGTATCACAGCATACTTGAGTAGATGTGTGGTTGTGTATCGGCCCGACCCTTATATTTATTTTGAGGGTGTAAGCCCTAATTTTTGTACTATGACACCATTTTTTGGAGAGATGAAATATAAAAACATTGGTTTTAGGCTTACTTATATATGTTACAATGTGCATATGCATGAGTGTGTTTCTTTACTTTAGTTATGTGACAGACTCATATGGTTCAGGTAGAGGATCTTCCAGATGCTATGTAGCGGTAGGTGGTGGGTGTTCCCCATGCATGGGTGTGATTATTCTGGTGTTTCGCAAAAACCGTAGTATGCTATCATGATACGCATCTGGCACCACTTGAGTAGATGTCGCGGTTATTGTATCGACTGACCATATATGTATTTTGAGGGTGTATGCCCCATTTTGTACTATGACACCATTTTTTGGAGAGATGAAATATAAAAACATTGGTTTTCAGCTTTACTTATATATGTTACAATGTGCACATTGATGAGTGTGTTTTCTTTACTTTAGTTATGTGACAAATTCCAATCTAAGACATAATTAGCATATGCATCGGATACATAATTAGAACTTTTAGGTATGTGATTATAAGTAATAAAATCAAAATATCGTTCCAAAATTCGTACCCAGAGGAATTGTTGGAGTAGAGTAGGGTCTCACACATAATAATTGTCATTCAAATAACATACTACTAACTAGGATTCCAGGAGAACTTCTAAAGACCAAACACCATGTGAAATGGCATCGCATAAAATCTCTATAACAACGTTATATTCAGCCAAATTATTTGTTGATGTCCCTACACAAACACCACCTGAAGACACTAGTTGAACCTCGGGTGAGTAAACGACCCAAGCAGTGCAAGCCAAGTTCCATGTATGACGATTGGAACCATCTGTGAATCCTAAGTAAATTGAATACTCCAATGACATCTTCCAACCAAGGGAAAACTCGATAAGCAAG
>SNQJ01S0084838.1:0-25310 GCA_010110895.2 Picea sitchensis
TTCCAATTTGGTACTCTCTTGCACATATTTATATAATTAAATATTTAGATAAAAAAATTACTCTTTTAATTCCTAACTTGATTTTTCTTCATCCCCCATTTATTTAATTTATAATTTAGTTTTAGTCTTCTTACCCACTTTAGACTTAGGCTCAAATTTTTAAACTAGGCTTAGAGTTTTTAAGAAGATTTTATAATTAATAAAAAATACCCATTTAATAATTATTTTAAGTCCGACAATGTCAAAACAAATTATTGTTTTCTAAGCACCTAGGTTCATTGTCTTAATTTTTATTTCCGTGGCCTTCCCTTCAAGACGCACTCCGTGCTCCAAGGGTGCCACTCACCTTTGACTCATTTTTTAATTACGTGGTGTGCCCTTTAAGACGCACTATGTGCTCCAAGGGTGCCACTCGCCTTTGATTTGTTTTGGTATTTTTCCAACCCCTAGAGTCAATACTCGATTCGGGCGACCTTGTGAGAGACTAAGGGCTTCTAAGGAATAAGTACCCTACCTTATTGCATGCCCCTTAGAATCTTCGTGAGCGACTGTCTTAGTCTACCTTCACGAAATTGTGGACCTCTCAAACTTGGTAATCGTTAACCTACAATTCGAGTCACGATGGGAGTGCTAGTAGGTTGTGTCATGGATGTTTCCACACCTCTCCCTCAATATTTGTTCTATGTGTGTGGCCCCTTTACTCCTATGTGATTATAATTAGCAAGCAATCATCAGCCTGCACCCATGAACGAAACAATGTCAAAGATCCATATACAAAATCATACATAATCGATCAAATGTCACATATGCATAAATGGAACACTCAAACCAATACAGTCCACTCCCTTACTCAATATAGAGTCCAAGGAGGTCCATTGATGTCAGTGGCATACACTCACGTAAAATCGTCAAAAGAATCTGTCAATACATATATAAATCAAACAATAATAAACCACAACCATCAACATCATCACAAAATACATAAGAGAAACAATATCCATGTGCTATAACTGGATCACTTGCATGCAAGTGTCCTCAAATAATAATTCAATAACATGCGCTCGGAAGAGCAGGATGTTACATACACCCCCTCTTGTTTTAAACTTCATCCCAAAGTTTCACAGTATATAATACAGTAAATAAAGCATATGACAAGATCTAAATGTCTAACTATCAAACAAAAATGGAAATTGTTGGTGCATATCATATGTGTCCTCCCAGGTAGCCAAGTGTGGACTATAATTGTCCCACTGGACCTTGACCTGCTCGAATTTTTGACGTCGTATTTGTAGAATGTGATGGTCTAGAATGCGGATTGGCTCTGTTGTGAGCACACCCTCATCTGACATGGAATTCAATTCAATCACATGTGTAGGATCACTAACATAATGTCTCAAAATAGATACATGAAAAACATCGTGCATATGCCTCAAACAATCAAGCAAGGTTAGTTGATAGGCCACGAGCCCTTTCTTTTCCACAACTTTGAAATGTCCCACAAACCTAGGATATATTTTAGCACCCTTTCCAAACTTGATCGAACTCTTGTGCGGTTTCACCTGCAAGAAAACTCGATCACCAAATTCATAACTACAGTCAACTCGATGTGCATTGGCATAACTCTTATGTCGATCTTACGCTTCTTTGATCCTTTGTCTTATCATTTTCATTTGTTCTTCCATTTCTTGGATCGCTTCTAGTCCTACCAAGACCCTATTCTTAATTTGATCCCAGCTTGAAGGCATCTAACATGGTCTCCCGTAAAGAAACTCAAAAGGCACCATATTAATGGTGCTTTGATAGCTATTGTTGTATGCAAACTCTACCAGTGGAAATAAATCTTCCCAGCGCATTTTTTGGTCCATAACGTACATACACAAAATATCTTCCAAAATTTGGTTCATTCTTTTTGTCTTCCTGTCTGTCTCAAGTTGATACGCTATACTCAAGTTAATTTGGGTTCTCAAGGCCTCTTGGAAACTAGTCCAAAATCATCTTGTAAACATCGATCCTTGATCGGATATGATCTTTTTAGGCACGCCATGCTATCTCACAATCTCACTTATAAAAACTCTAGATATGTTTGTCGCCTGATACATCGTACTCACATGGATAAAATTTTCACTCTTCGTCAGAGTGTCAACTACCACGAAAATTGAGTTGTGCCTCCTTTCCCTCAACGGAAATCCCACAATAAATTCCATCAAAATGACCTCCCATTTCGATTCTAGAATAGCATGTGGT
Source organism: Picea sitchensis (assembly GCA_010110895.2). Taxonomy (NCBI): domain Eukaryota; kingdom Viridiplantae; phylum Streptophyta; class Pinopsida; order Pinales; family Pinaceae; genus Picea; species Picea sitchensis. The sequence continues at coordinate 2,245 of SNQJ01S0084838.1, forward strand.
TGTAGTAATCCTATCAGATGTTTACTTTCAGACTTCACTTACTGACATTATAGACATCTCGCCACATAGTTGACTATGTCTGCGTTCACTCCTTTCCAAAAGAATAAGGGCTTAAGGTTTGCCCTCATCTTCGTGACTCCTGGATGAGCCATGTACACTGATCTATGAGCTTCTTTTAAGATTAATCTTCTCAAATATTCATTAGGAGGTACGTAAGTCTAGTTGTTACACCTCATTAAACCATCATTGTCCAATGTAAATCCCTCAAACTTTGGTACCAACATGGTGTCTTGGTCGATATTTTCCTTAACCTCTTTATACCATTCATCGTTGCATTGGAAAGTTAGAATCTTTTCTCGAAGATTCATCTAAATAGGTATCACAGAAAATATGCGTGGTTTTCGACTCAATGCATCTTCCACTCTGTTTATTGTCCCTTTTATGTAGGTAATCTCAAAATCGTACTTGATAAGGAGTTATAACCAATGCCTTTGTCACGCGTTCAAGTCAATTTTCTTAAAAATTTGTTGCAAACCACAGTGGTCTATTTTCAGTTTGAATTTTCGTCGAATTAGGTAGTTCCTCCACACTCTTAGGGAATACATAATCACTAACAACTCCAAATCGTGTGTCGCGTAGTTATCCTCATGATTTCTTAAGATATCACTCGACCATCTTGCATCAAGACTTTGCCTAAGCCTTCCTTGGATGCATCTATGCATACCAATAAGTCATCATCCATGTTGGGGACTTTTAGTATCGGTGTTGTCGTCAACATCTCCTTGAGCCTTCAAAATGCTTCTGCACATTTCTTGATCCATACAGACTTCTTGTTTTTCTTCTGCAATTCCATGATTGGATTTTCTATCTTCAAAAAACCTTCGACGAACCATCGATAATACCCATCTAAACCCATGAAGATAGGTACTTCTAGTACATTCTTCAGCGTAGAACATTCCATAATAGCCTCCACTTTTATTGGATCCACAGAAATGCCTTTGTCGTAGATAACATGCCCCAAATAATGAATACTCGATTGATAAAAATAGCATTTCGATTGTTTCCCATATAATTTGTTCTCTCATAAACACTGTAGTACCAAGCGCAAATGTTCATCATTCTATTTTTTCATCCGAGAATATATCAATATGTCGTCAATGAATACTTCAACAAACTTGTCCAAGTATTCATGAAACACCCCATTCATCACTATCATGAATACCCCTGGGGCGTTTGTCAATCCAAACGGTAAAATGGTAAACTCGTAATGCCCGAACATCATCTTGAATTTGGTCTTAGGAATGTCTTCCTCTTTGATCCGTAACTGGTGATATCCTGATCTCAAGTCGATCTTTGAAAACACCATCGTGCCTTTCATTTGGTCAAAAAAATCATTTATTATTGGAAACAGATATTGGTTCTTGATCGTTCCCTTGGTCAATTGACGATAGTCAATACAGAGTCTCCAAGACCCATCCTTCTTCTATATGAAAATAACAGGCGCACCCCAAGGTGACACACTTGGATGTATAAGTCCTAGGTCCAACAACTCTTTTAGTTTCATTTTCAACTCCTGTAACTCAGGCGTTGATATTCGATAAGGCGTTCTTGCTATTGGTTCAGTTCCAAGTTTTAAGTCGATGGGAAATTCTAGCTCTCTTTTTGGTGGTGAACCTAGTAACTCTTCTAGGAACACGTCCGCAAACTCTTGTACTACTGGAAGGTTTTCTAATCCTTCTGGCATGTCATTGTAGTTCAGCGCTAAGATTGCATATAGATTGAATCCTTTGCGCATACTCTTTCATAGCTATAGGGAAGAGATGAACCTTAGGGAAACTCCCTGGTTTCTTCCTACAATCACCCATCTATGTCCCTCATCATCAGTCAAACTCAATTGTTTCATCTTACAATTAAGTATCACATCATGCAATTCCAACTAGTCCATATCGATCACAACGTCATAAGATCCTAATATCATGACATATAGGTTGGCCTTTGTTACAAAATCTCCCAGGTTGAGGCTTCAGTTCGTACCTTTCCTCCAACCTTCTGCTTGGCTCCCGAATCCATTTCCACGTAGCTAAACTTGTCATGTTTGACTGACTTTACCTTAATTCTTTTTAGCATTGCACCAGAAATAAAGCTCTTTGTAGCATCGAGATCTATAAAAATACTAAAGGTCTGGTCAGCAATGGTACCTTACGTCTCAAGCATAGTAGACTAGTTCTCGGCCTGGCAATTATTCACCGCTACATGAATCCTATGGGCCTTGCCAAAATCTCCTATTGTATTTTGTTTGATTGACCCGACTTCTCTAGCCCTCTCAACCAGACAATCACGTTGGTAATGTGGCTCTCCACATGTCCATAATTTGATCTTTGATCCAGTACTCCTGGTCCCAAAAGTAGAAGTTGTTGGCCCACCATCCTAAAACTCTGGTATGTTCTACTGAACAGGCCGAAACTGTTGTTGTTGTGGACGATGTTGTTGTTGGTTTTGTGGTCCTTTCTAGGGAATCCACTGTTGAGGAACCAGTCACCATGGTGTCATGAACATGGATCCTCTCGGAGTACCTCGATACCCTGATGGATGTCTAGCTGGTGTCTGATGTTGTTGGGCACTAGATGTCACATGTCTCGTCAGTCTTGTAGGAGTCCTGCTATGACCCTCATTGATCAACTCTTCCTCAGCTATGAGGGCCTTTTGGACTACATTGTGCAACTTCTGAGGCATTAGTATCCTCACCTTTGCATGAATGCTAACATTAAGGCCGAATAAAAACTTGTTGACCTTGAGCTTGTCAGTGTTCATATGTGGAGAATACCTAAGCAACTCCATGAATCGGGCCTCATACTCAGGAACCATACGACCGCCCTGTCATAAGGCATTAAACTCATCGATATAGCACTCAATGAATTCCTCTAACAAATACCTCTCCTGAAACCACTCCTTGAACAATTCCCATGACACGTCTTTGATGGCCATGTTCATATGTGGTGGGAGCATCTTCCACCATAGAATCATGCTCCCCTTCAGCTAAAATACCACCATGCAGAATTTCATGTTGGAGGTGTAGTCACGAAGTGCGAAGCACATAGCCATGTTCTCTAACCATGCCTCGACAGTTGTGTCATCTGTGGCACCCAAGAACTTGGGAAACTTGACCTTCTCGAGTTCTCTGTGAACTCTAACAGTACTAGCTGGAGTGTGTTATGGACCCTCACGGGGTACAAGTGACCTAGACTCATATTTATCTAGACGGTTAATCAAGGCCTCTGACATCCTCTGAAAGGACCTCATCAACCCAACCACATCTCCCACAACAATATTCTCCTGTCCAATGACATGTTCTTCTCCTTGGGGGTTAGACCCCTCTGGCGTCAATGCTACTAGAGGCATCATGCCTCCTCCCTTAGCACCACGTCGTATGCCTCTGTGACGTCCTCTAACCATGATTACATGTAGGGACACAATTCAATTTAATTAGTGATAATTTATTAATCAAGTGTTTTAATATAGTGGAAGGTGTAGTGATCCCAAGTCGTGGGGTTGAACCCGCTCCGATACCATATGTAACGGCCCCTCTGTTATGACTAGGAAAGCGAAGCATAAAAGGTAAAACAAAAATTTCATTAGGAAATTAACGTCAACAATGTAAATCATAGCAATGCATAATCAACAATATCATAAATAAAGGAATTACAATCGTCTCATCATCATAATCAAATAACGTTGCAACCAACACATCAAAAAATTTAGTAACAACATATAATTAACACATCATCTTATTTGAATAATGACACATAATAAATGAGCATCATGAATGGCGACGCAAGATCAACTCATCATGATCAACTAGAATCAACAATACTTTTAATCGCTCAACTCATCACATAAAGATAGTCATCATATAAAACAAGGATAACATGAGATAACATAACGATAACATGAAGATCATAGTGATAACATAAATATGGAATAAAGATACTACCCTCCCAACCTACCCTACAAGGTTAGGACCTCTAGGACACATAACCAATGCTCAAGCCTAGGATCCAATTGATTTTGACCATTTAAGGTCTCAGGGATGGCAATTGTTCTGAGGAACAAGGAGGTGTCTACATCCCACTAGCACAATCAAGTCCAAACCAACTAGCTAAATCAACAACATCAACGATAATCAATTGTATCAATCAATCAATCATAATCATCAATTAAACATGGCTCACGAGTAATCACTCGCATAACTCATCATATACCTGCATTAATTCAAGGTGCAAGATTGAGAAATTTCACCACTGATCATACATCAAATTTTAATTTCAAGATGCAATATTATCTTAATACTAAATCTATTTTATGTTGACATCAGTGCAAGGCGAATTAAATCCAATTACTTAATCAATTACACATCAACAATAAATGACGCAGGAGTAAAAAAAATAAAATTAAACGCTCATTCTTCAACATAATAAATGGTGCAAGAGAATTAAATTATTAAAACAATCATACGTCAACATTTTTCAATGTGCGTAAGTAATCTAATTACTCAATTAAACCATACATCAACATTATTACATGGAGCAAGAAAAATCTAATGACTTAAATAAATCATCCATCCACATTATTTTCAAGGTGCAAAGAGACAAACAATTTACATAACGAAATGTACATCACATTAAAACTCATGGTGCAAAGCACCTCTAAAGCATCCACAATAGTCTAAATACATTAGCACAATCAATTAATTGATGTAATTACCATCTGTGAAGCATTATAACCCTAACCATCATAAGTAAAATTTTATAACCCAAAATCCATTCTCCTATAAACAGGGACAATTTCACAACCTAAGTCAATCATTTATTACTAGTACTATAGTTATTCCAATACTATGTAATATAAGGTACTTCTAGAATGCTACCACAACACAATTCCAGGGTATCGATGATATATAATTAGATAAAAAAAAAAATCGACTAAGTCTTAAGATCCTACAATTCTAAATAGTAGGTGCCATCTAGAGATTGTGCGTATCCAAAAGTGTTTAAGTTGTCAATTATTAAGTAATGAAGGGTTCATTAAATAAATAAAACTTCTCACTAACTAGGATAGCAAATGGATATGACTAGTCTCTAATTAAGGTACTAGCTTAGTTTATTCCCACAAGAAATATGACATCCCAACTTTAGTAGAGGTAAGGATTGGTCAAGATGATCCTCTTAATATAAAAACACCAGGGCTCTCAATCTGCACAGGCATCATGTAGGGTTAATACATTTGATCATGATGGAAAGGGCACAATGAGAAAGCCCAAAATCTGTCAGTGATGATCACAGAGGAGAGGGTCAAGGGAGGGCGCTTAGATGCACACCCGAACTGTCTATGGAAAGAGGAAAGGAGGGTTCTCAGATGTGAGCCGACTACCAATAGAAAGAGAAAGGTTGGAATCTGAACTATCAATGGAAGGATCAATCAATTAAATGAAATGCAGATGCCCGAGAAAATGTGCAAACCAAGTGCATGAATTTTGTGGGTAGTCTGGGCAAAGTAAAACAAAATGAAATTTATTGAAATCGTTGGGTAAAAGCCCCAAAAATTCACAGACTAGGTGCACAAACTTCGTGGGTAGTCTGGGAAAAGAAAAACATAGAGGTAAAAAGGGTATCGCTAGGAGAATCCCACGCTGGGAGAAATGGGTGCACACAAAAAAAATGCAAATATAATCTCACAAAACATAGATGTTTAATAGTGAAGAAAAAATCGCTTGGCTAAATCCTAACGCTAGCAAGTTTACACATAAAAAAACGCAAATTTTACAAGGGAAAAGGCAAGGCAGAATCGCAATTTCTAGGCAATAATTTTGTGCCAAACATAGAAGAAATCAAGGGATAAAGGTGGGATGAAATCACAGAGGGGGTTTTATCCTTCAACAAGAATTGTTCAAGGCCAACATAAGTGAGACGTCCTTCTCTACGCTCAGGCGTGCATCAAATTACAACATCATTCACAAAAAGAAAAAAGAAAATAAAAAGGGTCAATCCCATAAACTAGTCAATGTCAATGATCTAGAATTCATCCTCTGTCTAGGAACATATACCCTCCAACAACAAATAAAGAAAAAGGGGGGGCAGTGGTTTAAAATATGGCAGGGATTTGATAGTCAAGTTCTAGTTTGTAGTTCAGTTTTGTAAAAATTGTAACGACGCTCAAGTAGCGATGCACCATTGTTTAAAATCCCAATTTCACTTCGTGTAATATAAATAAATTGCAGCAACAAGTAGATTCCACGTAATATAAATATGATTCTTCTCTAGTTAGACTAGTGTTAACTACACTCTAGATTCCTTTCTATGCTTACACATTCTTTTTATATTATTTCCTTTCTTATATTAATTTCCAATTTGGTATTCTCTTCCACATATTTATATAATTAAATCTTTAGATAAAAAATTTACTCTTTTAATTCCTAACTTGATTTTTATTCATCCCCCATTTATTTAATTTATAATTTATTTTTAGTCTTCTTACCCACTTTAGACTTAGGCTCAAATTTTTAAACTAGGCTTAGAGTTTTTAAGAATATTTTATAATTAATAAAAATTACCCATTTAATAGTTATTTTTAGTCTGACAATGTCAAAACAAATTATTGTTTTCTAGGCACCTAGGTTCATTGTCTCAAGTTTTATTTCCATGACGTTCCCTTCAAGATGCACTTTGTTCTCCAAGGGTGCCACTAGAATTTGACTCAATTTTTAATTACGAGGCGTTACCTTCAAGATGTACTACCTACTCCAAGGGTACCACTCTCCTTTGATTGGTTTTGGTAGTTTTCCAACCCCTGGAGTCAATACTCCATTCGGGAAACCTTATGAGAGACTAAGGGCTTCTAATGAATAAAGAAAATCCCTTATTGTGCGTCCCTTAGAATCTTCATGAGTGATTATCTCAGTCTACCCTCACGACATTGTGGAACTCTTGAACTAGGTAATTGTTAACCTACAATTTGAGTCACAGCGGGAGTGTTAGTAGGTTGTGTCAAGGATGTTGCCACACCTCTCCCTCAATATATGGTCTATGTGTGTGGCCCCTTTACTCCTATGTGAGTCTAATTAGAAAGAAATTGTCAGCATGCACCAATCAATGAAACACTGTCAAATATCCATATACAAAATCATACATAATCGATCATATGTCACATATGCATAAGTGAAACACTCAAACCAATACAGTCCACTCCCTGACTCAATCCGGAGTCCAAGGAGGTCAATTGATGCCAACTGCGTCCACACCTATCACGTGACCTACACACTCACGTAAATGTGTGAATATCATCTATCAATACATATATAAATCAAATGACAATAAACCACAACCATCAACATCATCATAAAATCCATAAGCGAAACAACATCCATGTGATATAACTGGATCACTTGCACACAAGTGTCCTCAAATAATAAGTCAATAACATTTGCTCACAAGAGAGGGATGTTACATAGAATCCAAAGGGTTTCCAGATAATTCCTGAGGTCAAGCTATATTCTACTCAGGTCTGAGGTATCCTGAATGTGTTATGGTCGAAAGTTGTGAATTTGCATTTGTAATTTTGAAAAGTTCTATAAATATTTTATGAATTTAATAGAAATCCTTATTCAATGCATGTTTATATCTTTTCTTTCGAGTAAAAGTTCATTTGATGTTCACCGGAGGTTTGCTTAGGATTCTAGAGCATTATTATCCTTTTGTTTTTCCCGCTAAGACAATGAAGTCGCTCAGGGAGTCTGTTGAAGGAAAGGTGTTGAATTTGCTTGAAGGATAATGTAGGGGTTCGTGTAGAAGCTCTTAATGTCATAATAAGGTTAAAATAAAAAAAAATAAGCATCATTCCTCATCCATGGATGTCTCTGCAAAAAATGGTATCTAAGGGGAATGAAATGTAAGAGAATGTCCAATTATGATGATTTTCACAGAGAATGGACCCAAAGGATATATGAAGTAAAAGATAGAAAAAACATTCTCTGGAAGCAAGTATATCTTTCTTCTCTCCCAAGCAAATTTGTTGAATATTTAAAAGTAAAAAAATATTTTGTTCGGCCTTATGAGATTTATACTTGGGGAGAATTTTACGCAATCATTACCTCTACCATAGTATGATTATGTGCTAACATGAAGGTTAGTAAGTCAATACAAAATCTATCAAAATTACCATATAGTAGATCTATCTTTGAAAACTATGGTATGACCCTAGATGACCCAGTTAGAAGAAAGAAAAAGGCAAAGAAATCCATGAGACAAAGATTCCAAAAATATGATAAAGGAAAGCCTGAGTAATACCAAAAGGATAAGAGGAAAAGAGGTAATTATAAGAAATACACAAAGTCTCATTATTACTCCCTAGAAGACATCGAATTGCAATCTTCCAAACAACAAAGTAAGGCCAACCTAACTTGTTGGTTATGTGGACAACCAGGACACCTGGCTAATAGATTCCCACAAAGAGAACAATCTAAGAGGAATAAAAGTAAGATCTCACAACAAACGACTGAGTCTTCTAGGAAAATAATATCAATTCGTTGGAACAGATGTGGCTCAAGTCACCATGATACAAATCAATTCCCACATCATCCTTTTCCTAAGAGGGAAGAAGTTCATATGCTTCAGGAACGATGTTTTTGGTCTACTGAAACTTATGAATTTTTATATTGCTCTAGTGAATCCTCTGATGAAGAAATGTTACATATAGAAAATGATTGTAGTTGTAAACATCCAAAGTTTTGTATTTTCCAGGCAGATTCTTCAAGTTATGAAGAAATACAAGATGATGAAGAAGAAGAAGATGAATATGAACTAGAACCTAAAATATGTATGGCTCAAAATTAGTCTGATGGAGATGCTCAGATGCTAGCACAAATCAAAGCATTTCCAGAAGGAGAAATGAAGGTTATACTTTTAGATTCATTTCTAAAAACCATGGTAAAATCTCAACAACCACAAACTTAGGTAAGAATCCATTGTTCATCGATTCTTGTTTTGAAAGGAATACCAATTCATTTATTAGACAAAACCAGAATGACAAGATGAGACCTTTCACTATAAATGATTTGGGAAAAGAAATAAATATTCTTAAGAAGGAAGTTGCAAAAATTAAGAAAAGATTAGAAAAATTGAAAAAGAACGAGAAATTGAGGATGGATACAAAGTTGATTCATGGGCTAGATAAGAAATAAGAGGGTTACAGGAACAAATCCAGACCCTGCAATTCATGCCTTCCCTAGAAGAAGTTCCTCATAATGAAAATACCAAAATTAGTACATTTGAAACAAATTCTATAGAAGGTTTGAATTCTATGAGAATAATGGCCATCCAACATCAACAATATCATGTGATGATTAAGCTAAATATTCAAGGTTAAATCTTTAAATTGAAAGCATTGATCGATTCATGATCAGATTTTAACATCCTGAATAAATATTTTATTCCTTCTTGTTATTGATTAAAAAATAACAATGCAATCATTGGGCTAGGTAATAAAACCCTAAAGATGGAATATGAAGTTGAAAGGGTCAAGTTATGTTTTGTACCTTACTTCTTGAATCTGAAGTTTTCACTTGCACAAATTCTAGTACCTTGTCTTTTAGGTACTCCATTTTTTGTTGTTGTTGAACCACATGGTTCTGAAAAATTACCAAATTTAAAATCTGGATATTTTATTACAATAGCAAGGAGAAAAATTGTACTCCCATTAGTATCAGTCCCTAAATTGTCCACAATGGTCCAAATGTCTCAGACTCTTATATAGAAAGAAAAAAAGATTCAATAAATCCAACAAATTAAGAGAAACTAGAGGATTGATCAACAGTTCAAGGAGCTAAAAATTCAAGACATGATTAGTCAACTGCAAAAAAGATTTGAAGATCAGGTATGCTCAGAACTCCCAACTGCATTTTGGGAAAGAAAAACTCATTTTTTTGAATTACCATACAAAGATATCTATGAGGGAAAACCTTGTAAAAGCAAAGAAATACCTATGAAAGTTAAATATCAGAAATTGTGTCCTGAAGAAATCCAAGGATTATTGAAGAAAGGATTGATCAGAGAATCCATTATCCCGTGGAATTGCTATGGATTCTATGCTAATTAACATTCTGATCATATTTGAGGGGTCTCGAGATTGGTAGTAAACTATAATCCTTCAAATTCAGTTTTAGTTGATGATACTTATCCTATACCCCACAAATCCAGTCTGGCCAAAAGAATGGAAAATGCAAAGATATTCTCAAAGTTTGATTTAAAATATGGATTTTGGCAAGTGTCTATAAAGGAGGAAGACAAATTCAAAACTGCATTTAGTGTTCATGTAGGTCACTATGAATGGAATGTTATTCCCTTCGGGCTTAAGAATGCTCCAAAAAAATTTCAAAGGGTTATGGATGACACTTTAAAGGCATATTTTGACTGGCTAATTGTCTACATAGATGATACATTAGTCTTCTCAGATTCCGTAGACCAACATTTCAAGCATTTGGAGATATTTTTAAATGTCATCAAACAGTCTGGTCTAGTTATTTATAAAAAGAAAATGGATCTCTTTAAAATCTCTGTCAATTTTCTAGGTCACACAATTTCAAATGGCAAAATTGCTCTTCATACCCATGCAGTGGAATTTGCAGAAAAATTTCCAAACAAAAGAATTGATAAGACCCAAAACCATCACTTTCTAGGAAGATTGAACTATGTCATTCATTTTTATAAAGATTGTGCTAAAGATAGAAAAATTATGAATGACGGGATCAAAAAGTATCATATGCCTTGGACTAAAGCACACACTGAGGATGTGATAAAAATAAAATCTAAAGTTGAGCACTTGCCAATACTGCATGCTGCAATTGATGAACTCTTTAAAATTGTTGAGACTGATGCTAGTGACCAAGGATGGGGAGAAATTATTAAACAAGTTAAGGCAAGGATATAAAATCCACATGAAGAAATCATACAATTTACTTCAGGGACCTGGCTTGACAATGAAAAGAACTATGCAACAATTGAAAAAGAAATAAAGTCAGCCCTCAATGCAATAAATAAGTTTGAAATCTATCTCATCAATAAAAAAATTATGCTCAGAACTAATGTTGTTGCAATGAACAAGGTGTTACATAAGAAAATCACTAAATAAAGTGAAGCAAAATTTGCAAGATGGAAAGCTCTATTTGAAAATTTTGATTTTGATATTGAACACATGAAAGGCTCTGAAAATTCTATCCCTGATTTTCTCAGTAGAGAAAGCCTTCAAGCGAGCATGAAAACAAGCGAGCGTGTGAAAGTGAGTGAGGTAACAAGCGAGTGAGGACAAGCAAATGTGGTCACAAAAAAAGAAAGATCAAATGTTGAAATCCATTGTCTAGTCATTGTTACTCAATGGAAAAATGGAGGTGAAAAAATAAGGAATATCCCAGAAAATGAAGATTGGGAAGTATATGCCTAATTATGGAAACCTATATGGAAGCTCGGAAGAACTGAAGTTCTCGATATGAGTTTGCAGCCAATTCATGTCCTAACAAATTATGTTCCAGAAGTTAGAAGAATCCCATTTTATACTGGAAACATTCCAGACATGCTTTATGATAGATCGACTAGAGTTGTAGTCGATTCTACTTCAGCTTTATGCTACACCTTCATAGATATAAACTTGATTTGGCAATAGTCTAATAATAATACAAGATTATGTCATCAATATGTTTCACTTGATAGGCCCCGCTCCTATGCTCTTTGTCTATATCAATATCCCACACATAAGTTCTTCGAAACAAACATGAATTATAGTGAATACAAAAAGGCATGCTGGAATTTTCTCATGAAAGAGAATAGGAATAAAAAATATTTCACATTATTGAAATTCAGAAGTGTATATACTAGTATGAGGGGATTATATCTTGTTTGGATATCATATTTGTGGAGAGACTTTGGCATCAACAAAAGTGCAGTGGACCCAACATACTTAAATTTAGAATGCACAGCCAAAGATATTCCTCTAAGATAAATTTGTGATCCCTTTGAATCTAACAGAATTATTGATGACATGGTATTTTCAATGTATGCAAATAATCATCTCCAATGGCTTGTAAAAACAAGAATATCTGCACAATCATTCCAAGGACGAACAATCACAGTACGTAAGCTTTACTCAAAATCTTGGGAAACTAGTGGAGCCTATTCCCAATAACATGATATGTGGATGTATTGAGATCATGACTAATATCTTCTCCATATGATTTTCTTTTCATGAAAATCCTTAGAACATGGAGCATTTCTTCGACATTTGGTGCGGTTTGGCCCACATTCTAAGGAATCTATTGGAAAGTAAAGCATTTACGGAAAATATTGTTAGTCTGTAATAAAAGAGTTTGTTGACCATTTAGGATGATTATTGCATGTTTCCTAGGTCCGAAGTCTAGAGAAAGTCTATAAATAAATCTTAGGGGAACTCATTTGAGGCATCAGGTCTTAGAGTCTTGGTTAGTATTGGTCTTCTGAGCTCCCTCATGTCTGAGATCTGAATCTTTATGTCGTGAGTTTGATTGTCTGCGTAGGAACTACTCCGTTGAGACCCTGTTAACTAAAGTGGAAGAACTCACAAGTTTGTTTAAAGAGTTTTCCAATAGAACCAGAAGCCGAAGGGTTTCCATATAATTCTTGAGGTCAAGCTATGTTCTAATCAGATCTGAGGTATCCTGAAATGTGTTATGGTCGAAAGTTGTGAATTTGCGTTTATAATTCTGAAAAGTTCTATAAATATTTTCTGAAATTAATAGAAATCCTTCGGCAATGCGTGTTTATATATTTTCTTCTGAGTAAAAGTTCATTCGAAGTTCACCCGAAGTATGCTTAGGATTCTAAAGAATTATTATCCTTCTGTTTTTCCCGCTAAGAAAAAAAAGTCACTCAGGGAATTTGTTGAAGGAAAGGTGTTGAATCTGCTTGAAGGATCATGTAGGGGTTCATGTAGAAGTTCATAACATCAGAAGAAGGTTAAAAGAAAAAATAAAGAATCATTCCTCGTCGAGGGATGCCTCTTTAAAAATTTGTATCTAATGGGAATGAAATGTAAGAGAATGTCCAATTATGATTATTTTCATAGAGAATGGACCCAAAGGATATATGAAGTAAAAGATAGAAAAAACCTTCTCTTGAAGAAACCATATCTTTTCTCTCTCCCCAGCAAGTTTGTTGAATATTTAAAAGTACAAAAATCTTTTATTCATCCTTATGAGATTTATACTTGGGGAAAATTTTACACAATCATTACCTCTTCCCTAATAGAATTGTGTTCTAACATGAAGTTTACAAAGTCAATACAAAAGCTATCAAAATTACCAAATAGTAGATCTATCTACGAAAAATATGGTATGACCCTAGATGACCTAGTTAGAAGAAATAAAAGGGCAAAGAAAGCCATGAGACAAAGATTCCAAAAATATGATAAGGGTAAGACCAAGTCTTACCAAAAGGATAAGAGGAAAATAGGTCATTATAAGAAATTCACAAAGTCTCATTATTACTCCCCAGAAGACATCGAATTGCAATCTTCCAAACAAAAAGGTAAGTCCAACCTAACTTGGTGGTTATGTGGACAACCATGACACCTGGCTAATAGATGTCCACAAGGAGAACAATATAAGAATAACAAAGGTAAGATATCACAACAAAAGGAAATACAAAAGGATGAGACTTCTAGGAGAATAATCTCAAGTCATTGCAACAGATGTGGCTGAAGTCACCATGATACAAATCAATGCCCGCATCATCCTTTTCCTAAGAGGGAAGAAGTTCATATGCTTCAAGAAGGATGTTTTCATTCTACTGACACTTCTAAATGTGAATATTTCTCTTGTGAATCCTCAAGAAATATTACTTATAGCAAATGATTGTAGTTGTAAAGATCCAAAGTTTTGTATTTTCCAGACAGAGTATTCAAGTTATGAAGAAACAAAATATGAATAAGAAGAAGAAGATGAAGATGAGCCAGAACTTGTATGGCTAAAAATCAATATGATGGAGATGCTCAGATGCTGGCACAAATAAAATCATTTCCAGAAGGAGAAATAAAGGCTACACTTTTAGATTCATTTCTAAAAACCATGGTAAAAGCTCAATAGCCAGCAACAACCACAAACTCAGATAAGAAGCCATTGTTAATAGATTCTTATTTTGAAAGGAATACCAAGTCATTTATTAGAAGAAAAAAAAGAATGATAAGATGAGACCTTTGACTATAAATGATTTGGGAAAACAAATAAATATTCTTAAGAAGGAAGTTGTTGAAATTAAGCAAAGAATAGAAAATATTGAAAAAGAACCAAAAATTGAGGATGGATACAAATTTGATTCATGGGATAAACAAGAACAAGAGGGCTACAACAACAAATCCATGCCCTATAATTCATTCCTTCCTTAGAAGAAATTCCTCATAATGAAAATACGAACATTAGTACATTTGAAACAAATTCTACATAAGGTTTGAATTCTATGAGAATAATGGCCATCCAGCATTAGCAATATCATGTGATGATTAAGCTAAATATTATTTAAATTGAAAGAATTGATCGATTCAGGGTCAAATTTTAACATCTTGAATAAAGATTCCATTCCTTCATGTTATTGGTTAAAAAATAACAATGCATCCATTAGGCTAGGTAATCAAACCCTAAAGATGGAATATGAAGTTGAAAGGGTCAAGTTGTGTTTTGGACCTTACTACTTGAATATGAAGTTTTCGCTTGCAGAAATTCCAGTACCTTATCTTTTAGGTACTCCATTTTTGGCTATTGTTGAACCACATGGTTCTGAAAAATTACCAAATGGAAAATCTGGATATTTTATTACAATAGAAAGGAGAAAAAGTGTACTCCCACTCGCACCAATCCCTAAGTTGTCCATAATGGTCCAAATGTATCTGAATCTTATAAAGAAAAAGAAAAAGATTCAAGAACTCCAGGAAATGAAGAGAAACCAAAATATTGATCAACAACTCAAGGAGCGAAAAAATTCAAGACAGGATTAGTCAACTGCAAAAAAGATTTGAAGATCAAGTATGCTTAGAACTCCCAACTGCATTTTGGGAAAGAAAAAATCATTTTGTTGAATTACCATACAAAGATAGCTATGAGGGAAAACCTTGTAAAAGCAGAGCAACATCTATGAATTCTGAATATCAGAAATTGTGTTCTGAAGAAATCCAAGGATTATTGAAAAAAGGATTGATTAAGGAATCCATTAGCCCATGGAATTGCTATGGATTTTATGTTAATAAATATTCTTAGTAGATTCAAGGAGTACCAAGATTGGTAGTAAACTATAATCCTTTAAATTCATTCCTAGTTGATGATACGTATCCTATACCACACTAATCTAGTCTGGTCAATAGAATAGCAAATGCAAATATATTATCAAAGTTTGATTTAAAATCTAGATTTTGGCAAGGGCCTATAAAGGAGGAAGAAAAATTCAAAACTACATTTAGTGTTCTTGTAGGTCACTATGAATGGAATGTTATGACCTTCAACCTTAAGAATATTTTGATTGGCTATTTTTCTACATAGATGATACATTAGTCTTCCCATATTCCATATACCAACATTTCAAGCATTTGGAGATGTTTTCAAAGGTCATCAAATAGTCTAGTCTAGTTCTTTATAAAAATAAAATAGAGCTCTTTAAAACCTCTCTCAAATTTCTAGGTCACACAATTTCAAATGGCCAATTTCTCTTCAGACCCACGCAGTGGAATTTGCAGTAAAATTTCCAAACAAAATAACTGATAAGACCCAACTCCATCGCTTTTTAGGAACTTGAACTATGTCAATAATTTTTATAAATATTTTTCTAAAGATAGAAAAATTATGAATGACAGGCTCAAAAAGGATCATATGCCTTGGACTGAAGCACACACTAAGGTTGTGAGAAAAATAAAATCTAAAGTTAGGCACTTGCCAATACTGCATGTTGCAAGTGATGAACTCTTTAAAATTGTTGAGTCGTATTCCAGTGACCAAGGATGGGGATCAGTTCTTAAACAAGTTAAGGTGGGGAGATCAAAGACACATGAAGAAATCATACAGTTTGCTTCAGGGACCTAGCTTTACAACAAAAATAACTATGAAAAAATTAACAAAGAAATAAAGGCAGCCCTCAATGCAATCAATAAGTTTTAAATCTATCTCATCAATCAAAACATTCTGCTCATAATTGATGTTGTTGCAATGAACAAGGTGTTACATAAGAAAATCACTAAAGCAAGTGAAGCCAAATTTGCAAGATGGCAAGCTCTATTTGCAAATTTTGATTTTTATATTGAACACATCAAAGGCTCTGAAATTTCTATCCCTAATTTTATCAGTAGAGAAAACCTTCAAGGGAGCATGTGAAAGTGAGCGATGGAACAAGAGAGAAAGGATAAGCGAACATTGTTACAAAACAATAAAGATCAATTGCAGAAAGCCATTGTCTAGTCATTATTACTAAATGGAAAAATGGAGGCGCAAAAAATAAGGAATATCCCAGACAATGAAGATTGGGAAGTATATGCCCAATTATGGAAACCTACATGGAAACTCAAAAGAACTAAAGTTATCGATATGGATTTGAAGCCAATTCATCTCCTACCAAATTATGTTCCAGAACTCAGAAGAATCCCATTTTATAATGGAAACATTCCAGAAATGCTTTATGACAGATCGACCAGAGCTATAGTTGATGCTACTTCAGCTTTATGCTACACCTTCAAAGATATAAAATTGATTTGGAAACAGTCTAATAATAATAAATGATTATGTCATCGATATTTTTCACTTGATAGGACATGCTCCTATGCTCTTTGGCCAAATCAAGATCCCACACAAAAGTTCTTCAGAACATACATGAATTATAGTGAATACAAAAAGGCATGGTGGAATTTTCTCATGAAAGAGAATAGGAGTAAGACATATTTCACATTATTGAAATTCGGAAGTGTATATACTAGTATAAGGGGATTATATCTTGTTTGGATATTAGATTGGTGGAGAGACTTCAGCATCAACAAAAGCGCAGTGGACCTAGCATACTTAAATATAGAATGCACAGCCAAAGATATTCTACTAAGAGAAATTTGTGATCTCTTTGAATCTAACAGAATTACTGATGACATGGTCTTGTCAATGTATGCAACTCATCATCTCCAATGGCTTGTAAAAAGGAGAATCTCTACACAATCATTCCAATGACGAACAATAATAGTACGTAAGATTTACTTAAAAGCTTGGGAAGCTGGTGGAGCCTATTCCCAACAATATAATATGGGGATCTATTGTGATCATGACTAATATCATGTCCGTATGATTTGATTTTCATGAAAATAATTAGAACTCGGAGCACTTTTCTGACATTTGGTGCGGTTTGACCCACATTCTAAGGAATCTATTGGAAAGTAAAGCATTTACGGAAAATATTGTTAGTCTGTACTAAAAGATTTTGTGGACCATTTAGAACAATTCTTGCATGTTTCGTTGGTCCAAAATCTAGATAAAGTCTATAAATAAAGCTCGGGGGCACTCATTTGAGGCATCAAGTCTTAGAGTCTTGGTTAGTATTGGTCTTCTGAGCTCTCAGTCTTTCTGTCGTGATTTTGATATTCTGCATAGGAACTACTCTGTTAGGAGACTATGAACTAAAGTGGAAGAACAAACAAGTTTGTTTAAAGAGTTTTCCAGTAGCACCAGAAGCCGAAGGGTTTCCCAATAATTCCTGAGGTCAAGCTATATTCTACTTAGGTCTGAGGTATCCTGAAATGTGTTATGGTCGAAAGCTGTGAATTTGTGTTTGTAATTCTGAAAAGTTTTGTAAATATTTTCTGAAATTAATAGAAATCCTTCCACAGTGTGTGTTTATATATTTTATTCTAAGTAAAAGTTCATTCAAGGTTTACCCGAGGTTCACTTAGGATTCTGGAGAATTATCATCCTTATGTTTTTCATGCTAATACAACGAATTCGCTCAGGGTGTCTGTTGAAGGAAAGGTCTTGAATCTGCTTGAAGGATCATGTAGGGGTTTATGTAGAAGTTCATAATGTCAAAAGAAGGTTAAAAGGAAAAATAAAGCATCATTCCTTGTCGAGGGATGCCTCTACAAAAATTGGTATCTAATAGGAATAAAATGTAAGAGAATGTCCAATTATGATGATTTTCACAGAGAATGGACCCAAAGGATATATGAAGTAAAAGATATCAAAAACCTTCTCTGGAAGAAAGTATATCTTGTTGCTCTCCCCAACAAATTTGTTGAATATTTAAAAGTACAAAAAGATTTTATTCATCCTTATGAGATTTATACTTGGGGAGAAATTTACACAATCATTACCTCTACCCTAGTAGGATTGTGTGCTAACATGAAGGTTAAAAAGTCAATACAAAGGCTATCAAAATTACTAGATAGTAGATCTATCTACGAAAAATATGGTATGACCCTAGATGACCTAGTTAGAAGAAAGAAAAGGGAAAAGAAAGCCATGAGACAAAGATTCCAAAAATATGATAAGGGCAAGCCCAAGTCTTACCAAAAGGATAAGAGGAAAATAGGTCAATATAAGAAATACACAAAGCCTCATTATTACTCCCGAGAAGACATCAAATTGCAATCTTCCAAACAACAAAGTAAGGCCAACCTAACTTGCTCAACTAGGACACCTGGCTAATAGATGTCCACAAGGAGAACAATCTAAGAAGATTAAAGGTAAGATATCACAACAAAAGGAAAGACAAAAGGCTGAGTCTTCTAGAAAATTAATCTCAATTTGCTGCAACAGATGTGGCTCAATTCACCATGATACAAATAAATGCACACATCATCCTTTTCCTAAGAGGGAAGAAGTTCATATGCTTTAGGAAGGATGTTGTCAACTTACTAACAGTTCTAAATTTGAACATTGCTCTAGTGAATCCTCTAATGAAGAAATGTTACTTATAGTAAATTATTGCAGCTGTAAAGATCCAAAGTTTTGTTTTTTTCCAGTCAGAGTCTTCAAGTTATGAAGAAACAAAAGATGATGAAGAAGAAGAAGAAGAAGATGAACCAGAACCTAAAATTTGTATGGCTCAAAATCAATCTGATGGAGATGCTCAGATGTTGGTACAAATCAAAGCATTGCTAGAACGAGAAATGAAGGTTGCACTTTTAGATTCATTTCTAAAAACCATGGTAAAATCTCAACAGCCAAAAACAACCACAAACTCAGGTAAAAAGCCATTGTTCATAGATGCTTCTTTTGAAAGGAATACCAAGTCATTTATTAAACAAAACCAGAATGATAAGATGAGACCCTTGACTATAAATGATTTGGGAAAAAAAATAAATATTGTTAAGAAGGAAGTTGCAGAAATTAAGCAAAGATTGAAAAAGAACTAGAAATTGAGGATAGATACGACAACAAAAAGAGGGTTACAGCAACAAATCCAAGCCCTACAATTCATTCCTTTCCTAGAATAAATTCCTCAGAATGAAAATACCAACATTAGTACATTTGAAACAAATTATATAGAAGGTTTGAATTCTATGAGAATAATGGCCATCCAACATCAACAATATCATGTGATGATTAAGCTGAATATTCAAGGTCAAATCTTTAAATTGAAAGAATTTATCGATTCAGGATCAGATTTTGATATCCTGAAAAAAGATTATATTCCTTCTTGTTATTGGATACAAAATAGTAATGCAGCCATTAGGCTAGGTGATCAAACCCTAAAGATGGAATATGAAGTTGAAAGGGTCAAGTTGTGTTTTGGACCTTACTGCTTGAATATAAAGTTTTCACTTGAAGAAGTTACAATACCTTGTCTTTTAGGGACTCCATTTTTGGATACTGTTGAACCACATGGTTCTGAAAAATTACCAAACTGAAAATATGGATATTTTATTACAATAGCAAGGAGAAATATTGTACTCCCATTTGTATCAGTCCCAAAGTTTTCCACAATGGTCCAAATGTATCAAAATCTTATACAGAAAGAGAAAAAGATTCAATAACTCCAAAAAATGAAGAGCAACCAGAAGATTGATCAACATCTCAAGGTGCTAAAATTTCAAGATAGGATTAGTCAACTGCAAAAACAATTTGAAGATCATGTCTGCTCAAAACTCCCAACTGCCTTTTTGGAAAGAAAAACTCGTTTTTTTGAATTACCATACAAAGATAGATATGAGGAAAAACCTTGTAAAAGTAGAGCAATACCTATGAATGCTAAATATCAGAAATTGTGTTCTGAAGAAATCCAAGGATTATTGAAAAAATGATTGATCAGAGAATCCATTAGCCCATGGAATTGCTATGGATTCTATGTTAATAAATATTCTGATCATATTTGAGTAGCCCTAGGATTGGTAGTAAACAATACTCCTTTAAATTCAATCCTATTTGATGATACTTATCCTATACCCCACAAATCTAGTCTGGTCAATAGAATAGAAAATGTAAAGATATTCTCAAAGTTTGATTTAAAATCTAGATTTTGGCAAGTGGTTATAAAGGAGGAAGACAAATTCAAAATTGCATTTAGTGTTCTTGCAGGTCACTATGAATGGAATGTTATGCCCTTCAGTCTTAAGAATGCTCCAGAAAAATTTCAAAGGGTTATGGATGACACTTTAAAGGCATATTTTGACTGGCTAATTGTCTATATAGATGATATATTAGTCTTCTCAGATTCCATAGACCAATATTTCAAGCATTTGGAGATGTTTTTAAATTTCATCAAATAGTTTGGTCTAGTTCTTTCTAAAAAGAAAATGGAGCTCTTTAAAACCTCTATCAAATTTCTAGGTCACGCAATTTCAAATGGCCAAATTGATCTTCAGACCCATGCAGTGGAATTTGCAGAAAATATTCCAGACAAAATAGTTGATAAGACCCAACTCCANTCTAAAAAGAAAATGGAGCTCTTTAAAACCTCTATCAAATTTCTAGGTCACGCAATTTCAAATGGCCAAATTGATCTTCAGACCCATGCAGTGGAATTTGCAGAAAATATTCCAGACAAAATAGTTGATAAGACCCAACTCCAGCAGTTTCTAGGAAGCTTGAACTATGTCAGTAATTTTTATAAAGATTGTGCTAAAGATAGAAAAAAATTGAATGACAGGATAAAAAAGGATCCTATGCCTTGGACTGAAGCACACACTGAGGCTATGACAAAATAAAATCCAAAGTCAGGCACTTGCCAATACTGCATGTTGCAAGTGATGAAATTTTTAAAATTGTTGAGTCTGACGCTGCTTCAACTTTATGCTACACCTTCATATTTATAAACTTGATTTGGAAATAGTCTAATAATAATACAGGATTATGTCATCAATATTTTTCACTTGATAGGCCCTGCTCCTATGCTCTTTGGCCAGATCAAGATCCCACACTGAAGTTCTTCGGAACAGACATGAATTACAATGAATACAAAAAGGAATGGTGGAATTTTCTCAGGAAATAAAATAGGAATAAGACATATTTCACATTATTGAAATTCAAAAGTGTATATACAAGTATGAGGGGATTATATCCTGTTTGGATATCAGATTGGTGGAGAGAATTCGGCATCAACAAAAGCACAGTGGAACTAGCATACTTAAATATAGAAATCACAACCAAAGATATTCCACAAAGAGAAATCTTCAATCTCTTTGAATCTGACAGAATTAATGATGACATGGTATTGTCAATGTATGCAACTCAGCATCTCCATTGGCTTGTAAAAACAAGAATCTCTACACAATCATTCCAAGGACGAACAATCATAGTACGTGATCTTTACTCAAAATCTTGGGAAACTGGTGGAGCCTATTCCCAACAATATAATTTGGGGATGTATTGTGATCATGACTAGTATCTTCTCCATATGATTTGATTTTCATGAAAATCCTTAAAAATTGGAGCACTTCTCTAACATTGGTGTGGTTTGGCCCACATTCTAAGGAATTTATTGGAAAGTAAATCATTTACGAAAAATATTGGCAATTTGTACTAAAAGAGTTTGTCGACCATTCAGGACGATTCTTTCACGTTTCATCGGTTCGAAGTCTATAAATAAAGCTCCTGGGCACTCATTTGAGGCATCAAGTCTTAGAGTCTTGGTTAGTATTTGTATTCTGAGCTCCCTCCCATATGAGCTCTGAGTCTTTATGCAGTGAGCTTAATAGTCTGTGCAGGAACTACTTCGTTGGGAGCCTGTGAACTAAAGTGGTAGAACTCACAATTTTGTTTAAAGAGTTTTCCAGGAGCACTAGAATCCGGAGGGTTTCCAGATAATTCCTGAGGTCATGCTATATTCTACTTAGGTATGAGGTGTCCTGAAATGTGCTATGGTCAAAAGCTGTGAATTTGCATTTGTAATTATGAAAATTTATGTAAATATTTTCTGAAATTAATAGAAATCCTTCCGCAATGTGTGTTTATATATTTTCTTCTCAGTAAAAGTTCATTTGAAGTTCACTCGAGGTTTGCTTAGGATTCTGGAGCATTATTATCCTTCTATTTTTCGCGCTAAGAAAACGAAGTCTCTCAGGGAGTCTATTGAAGGAAAGGTGTTGAATCTACTTGAAGGATCATGTAGGGGTTTGTGTAGAAGTTCATAACATCAGAAGAAGGTTAAAATAAAAAAGTAAGCATCATTCCTCGTCAAGGGATGGCTCTGCAAAAATTGGTATCAGAGCCAATCCAGGTTTCATGGATTCTCCCTCTAGTTCTAATACTTCTCATTCTATGTCTTATAAAGAAATGAAGCAGAAAGCAGTAGAAGAAAGTCAAAATGCTAAAAATAAAATATCATTTATTTCTCGTCTGTTTGGTTCAATGAGAATGTGTGATGTGAATAGTTTCAATAAAGTATATAAATAAGAAAATCCTCTCCCTACATGGAAACTTCCTCAGTTATCTGCTAAATATATTTATGATGATATGCCTATGTTTCAACTACGTGCATCTTCTCAATTTAAGATCATTGAAATAGTGTCTGAAGTCCAACAAAATGCATCTAATCATTGTA